>VSMD01045096.1:0-39224 GCA_008750895.1 Mirza zaza | reverse complement strand
TTGGGTGCATATATATTTAAAATTGTTATCTCTTCTTGTTGAACTGTGCCCTTCACCATTATATAATGACCCTCTTTGTCTTTCACTACTTTTGTTGGTTTAAAAACTAAATCGTCTGAAATTAGAACTGCCACACCAGCCTTCTTTTGGCTTCCACTTGCTTGGAATACTGATCTCCACCCTTTTATTTTTAGCCTATATGCATCCTTGCAGGTTAGATGTGTTTCCTGAAGACAGCATATACTTGGCTTGTATTTTCTTATCCATTCAGCCAGCCTATGTCTCTTGAGTGGAGAGTTTAAGCCATTCACATTTATTGAGAGAACTGATAGGTGAGGTAGATTACTGTTCATTCTGTTGGGTTGGATGTTGTTGCTATGATTTCCGTCTTGAGCCATTGTAGTATCTGGCCTTTAATCTTTGGGTTTTGGTTGTTTTTATATTCGTGGGTTATTATTATGGTGTTCTGTGCTTAATGCTGTTTTGAGTACTTCTTGTAGGGCTGGTGTTGTCTTGGTGAATTCTCTGAGCCTTTGCTTGTCTGAGAATGTCTTTATTTCTCCTTCATATACGAAGCTGAGTTTTGCAGGGAATAAGATTCTACGCTGAGCATTGTTTTGTTTCAGAAGAGTGAGAATGGAGTCTCTCCTTGCTTATAAAGTCTCATTAGAGAAGTCTGATGTTATTTGAATTGGCTTTCCCTTGTATGTTACTTGTTTCTTTCATCTTACAGCTCTTAGAAGAGCCTCTTTAGTTGATATTTTGGTCAGTCTGATGACTGCATGTCGTGACGTCTTCCTGTTTGCATTGAATTTCCCAGGGGTCCTCTGAGCTTCTTGAACTTGTATATTGAGATTTTTAGCGAGGCCTGGGAAATTTTCCTCTATTATATCTTCAAATAGCTTGTCCAACCCATGAGTGTTGTCTTCTTCCCCTTCTGGTAACCCTATGACCCTCACATTAGGTTTCTTCACATAATCCCACAGCTCTTGTAGGCTTTGCTCTTTTCTCTTGTTTCTCTGCTCTATTTCTGTGACTGATTTATTTAATTGGAGGGTGTTATCTTCAATCTCTGAGATTCTTTCTTCTGTTTGATCTACCCTGTTCTTGAGACTTTCCACTGTATTTTGTAGTTCCCTGAATTGATTCTTCATTTCCAGGAGTTCGGTTAAACTTTTCTTCATTGTGTCTATTTCTTTGGTGAACTTTTTTTCCAGATCCTGGAGGCTTTTTGTGGTTTCTTTGTGTTGGTTATTGAGTTGTTCTTGCAGGTCAGTGAGTGTTCTTATGATCCACATATGAAATTCCTCTTCTGTCATTTTGGTTGCCTGATTTTGGTTGGTGTCCGTTTCTAGGGGGCTGGGGCTCCTCTTTGGGGGTGTGTTTTCCGATTGGTTCTTCATATTTCCTGAGTTCCTTCGCTGATTTCTTCCCATGTCGATTCCAGTTGTTGTTTCTTTTCTTTAGGTTTTTGTTTGGGTATTCACATGCCTTGTTTAGTTTCTGAGCTGGTAGGTGGTGTCTGTGGGTGAGATTCGGCCACTCCCTGTATAATGAGTCAGTAGGTGTCGTGAAAAGGGTGTGCAGGATGCTCTCCCTGTCAGTAGGTGGCACTTGCTTGGAGGAACAAGCTACACTGTTGTTTTTATGTCCTGTTATCAGCTCTTGTTCCTGTAGAGAGAACTTTAGTGCCTCAGGTGGTAGGTGGGGCCCTAGGACTTCCAGGTGTGTCCTTTTCTCCCCCTCAGTGAGGGCTGGTCTAGGAGAGAGTCTGGGTGGAGCTGAGTTGGGTAAGCCCGCCCTCAGGCACCACCAATGTCATCAGCAGGGGTCAAAGTTCTGTTCTCTGCTTCCAGGCATAGCTGACAGGCATGGGCTGGAATGGCCCCGCTCAGAGAGTCTGTGTGTGGGGGTGGGGCTGTCCGAGACCCGCAGTCTGGAGCGGGCCTGGCCTCTTTCCACCGTCCCCAACTCCGGGGCTACTCCTGGGCCTCTGCCAGCAGGCCAGACCACATGCCACCAGGCCTCCCCTGACTGATGCCGGCAGGGAGGTTCCCTGCGCAGGAACGCCACCTGGGCTGGGCGCACGGCCTCCCTTTGGGGGGAGGGTTGCCCTCTAGGACACTGATCTGCCCTTGAAGGCACACACACCTCAGCAGGCTGTTCACGTATATCCCTTCTGTGCCCTGGGCAATGCGAGGCCTCAGTGCACGGGATGTGGTCTGCAGGTCTGACCTCTGGGTCCCAGAGTTCAAACTATATCCCCACCAGGGAGAGCAGTGCCAATCCCAATTCACCCACAGGGAGCCCAAGCTGGGTCTATGTCTCTCAGCCTCAGGGTCTGCCCCGTTCTCCTGGGATCACTGTGCCAGCAGCACCTGGGAGGGCTGGCGGGCAGAGAGCTCACAGTCTGAGTTCCCCTTAGTCAGCTGTAGGGCCCCAAAATGGAAGGTCCCGTTCCCTGTAGGTGCCTCCGGCTGGTGGCTATATTGTCTCTCTGTCTTTCTGGGCAGCCAGGAGTAGGGTTGGGGGAGGGGAGGAGGAGGCAATATGGTGTTTGTCACGTAGCTTGGGTCTGTGCACATGGAGGTGCCCCGAGGGAGTTGGGACCCTGGTGCCTCGTTCACTACTGGCTTACCACTCACTGACGGCGGCCGTCACTGTGCTGGTGTCCGCAGGTCTCTCCACTCGCTGGGGAGCCCACCAGCAGTCCGGGATGCAGGGGAGGGGAAACGGCAGATCCACCTACCCTTCCCGCTGGTCTCCGGGCTGCTCCGGGGGTCCCAGCTTCCAGTTCTCCTCCGCGACCTCCTCCCGTGGAGTCTCCCATGGTCTCAGGTACTTCTCTTTCCGACCCTCATCCGATGTAGGCTCGTCTTCTTGCTTCTTTCTTCTAATTTCTGCTAGAATCTGTCTTTTCTGCAGAGACACTCTGTCTGGCGGTGTTTCTCATCCGCCATCTTCTGGGCGGGCGAATTGGGTGACTTCTTCTCATCTCAAGGTCTCAAAATATCTTGAGGTCCCTGTGCCCATCAGAAAGTGACAGTCTTTATTTGCCACAAGATCAGGAACTTTTAAGGGTTCCTGATCAGTATACAAACAAGGTACTAGATCAGTCTTTCCAATGGGCTTTCTATTGGCTATAAAGTCAACTTCAATTTCTCAACATAGTCTGGTTATATTGGAAAGTATAGCTATTCCAGTCAAAGTCTTGGTAAAATAACCAGACTTCCAGTATGTCTTATTACAAAAGAAAACATACTCTTATTGAACTTATGCAAATAACTATATTGCCATAAAATAAAGATATGAATATTTCCCAAATTTTGGAGAAATAAGGTAGAGAGAAAGGTAAATATTTCAATTTTGTTCACAAGTATACTTTACCCAATTGTTTTAAGCTACAAATAGCTTAATAGTTTTTAAGATATTTTAAAATAGCTTTAAAAATGTTTTCTTGACTCTTCTTCAATCAGAGTAGCAGCCATGCAAACAGAATGTTGTTCTTTCATCTTTGGAACTGGCATCCTCAAATCAAGCAGTTCTTTGTCAGTCAGGTAAGAACTGCTTATTGGGCACTGTGGAATCCAGCAGCTCTTCACATAGCTCCAGATTCAGTCCTAGGGGAAAAGAGGCTCCCTGCTCATGAATATCTCCTTCCTGTACTCCCCAGATAGCATGATCCTGTATAAACAATTTTCATTTTATTATGAAACTTCTGTAGGCACTGCTATCCCATTAGAGTGTTTCTCTGACATCATTCAAGGTAGCATGGATATTTCAGGTGTCAAGATCATTTTATGTCCTTAAGTCATAGAGGTAACTTCAGTTATCAATAACATTCTGTAGCAAGGCAGCAAATGCCCCTCAAGTGAAAGTTCTCCAGTCTAAAGTCCCAGTAGTCATTATGGGTAGGTGCTCATGGGCTTTTGCTATAAACACTCCACAAAGGTATATCAAGTGGATAACTTTTTCCTACCAGTTAGCACACCAGCTTCTACTCCACACTCCGTGGGCTTGGGCAATCTTACTGGTTCCCATTTAGCTTGTCTAATTAATGTTGCTTGAAGAGCAGATTTACATGCCTTATTTTACAGTGCTAGACAGGGTAAACATTCCGCTGTCAGTTGCAATGTCCATTCCCATAAAACATTTAGGTAAAGGAGACACAACTACCTTATATAAAGCCCATTTAAAGTTTCCAACTTTTATAATCCTATAAATTCTTACATATTTTGTGTTCTAGTACCAGGAACTTCTCTTCTTTACCCCTAGACCATTTTAGCCCCATTTGTGCAGAAGGCTTTGTGTCCCTAGCAGAGGGTTGAGCCCAGGGATGCCTTTAATCCATCTCGAATTATGTTTTGTATGTGGTGAGAGATAGGGATCTAGTTTCATTCTTCTGCATATAGCTATTCAGTTTTTCCAGCACCATTTATTGAATAACCTGTCCTTTCCCAAGTGTATGCTCTTGTCCACATTGTCAAAAATCAGGTGGTTGTATTTCTGGGTTTTCTATTCTATTCCATTGATCTATGTGTCTACCTTTATACCAGTACAATGCTATTTCAATTACTGTGGCCTTGTAGTATAATTTGAAGTCCTATAATGTGATGCCTACAGATTTGTTCTTATTGCTTAGAATTGCTTTGGCTATTCAGGCACTTTTGTGCCTCCATATGAAATTTAGGATTGTTTTTCTAGAGTTGTAAAAAATGATGCTGATATTTTGATGGGAATTGCATTGAATCTATAAATCACTTTGGGCAGTATGGGCATTTTATCAATATTTACTCTTCCAGTCCATGAGCATGGAATGTTTTTCCATTTATTTATGTCATCTATTATTTGTTTCATCAGGTTTTTGGGTTTTTTTTTTTTTTTTTTTTTTTTTTTTTTTTTTTTTTTTTTTTTGAGTTCTCTTTGTAGTGACCTTTCTCCTCCTTGCTTAAGCATATTCCTGGGTATTTTATTTTCTTCGAAGATATTGTAAATGGTATTGAGTTCTTGATTTGACTCTCAGCTTGATTGTTATTAGTGTTTAAAATTCTACTGACTCATGTACATTAATTTTGCAACCTGAAACTTTGCTGAATTTATTGATCAATTCTAGCAGTCTCTTGTAGTCTTCAGGGTTTTTTAGATATAAGATCATCTTTTTGGCAAACAGGGTTAGTTTGACCTCCTCTTTCCTGATTTGAATGTCCTTTATTTCTTTCTCTTGCCTGATTGGTCTGGCTAGGACTTCCAGCACTATGTTGAATAGAAATAGTAACAGTGGGCAATCTTGTCTTTTTTCAGTTTATAGGAAATGCTTTTAACTTTTCCCCATTCAGTATGATGTTGACCATGGGATTTTCATATATGACTTTTATTATTTTGAGGTATATTCCTTCTATTAGTGTCTTGAGGGTTTTTATCTTAAAGGGGAGCTGGATTTTTTTTTTTTTTTGAGACAGAGTCTCACTTTGTTGCCCAGGCTAGAGTGAGTGCCGTGGTGTCAGCCTAGCTCACAGCAACCTCAAACTCCTGGGCTCAAGCAATCCTGCTGCCTCAGCCTCCCAAGTAGCTGGGACTACAGGCATGTGCCACCAGGCCCGGCTAATTTTTTCTATATATATTAGTTGGCCAATTAATTTCTTTCTGTTTATAGTAGAGATGGGGTCTCGCTCTTGCTCAGGCCGGTCTCGAACTCCTGAGCTCAAACGATCCGCCCACCTCGGCCTCCCAGGGAGCTAGGATTACAGGCTTGAGCCACCGCGCCCGGCTGGGGGGAGCTGGATTTTATCAAATGTTTTTTCTTCATCTATTGAGATTATATGATTATTTTTTTAATTCTGTTTATGTGGTGAATCACATTTATTAATTTGCATATGTTGGACAGTCCTTACATCCCTGGGATGAAACCCACTTGAGTATGGTGAATTATCTTTTGGTGTACTGTTGGATTTGGTTGGCTAGGATTTCACTGAGGATTTTTTCATCTAAGTTCATAAGGGATATTAGTCTGTAGTTTTCTTTCTGTTTTTGTTGTGTTCTTTCCTAGTTTTGTTATGAGGATGATACCTGCTTTGTAGAATGAGTTAGGGAGGATTGTCTCCTTCCTGATGTTATGGAGCATTTTCATTAGGATAGATGCAAATACTTCTTTGTAGTTTTGCTGGAATTCAGCTGTGAATCCATCTGGTTTCGGACTTTTCTTGTTGGGAGATTTTTTTATTCCTGTTTCAATCTCACTACTTGTTATTGGTATGTTTGGGATTTCTATTTCTTTCTAATTCTAGCTTGGGAAGTTATGTGTTTCTAAAAATTTATCCATTTTCTCTATATTTACTAGTTTATGTGCATAGAGGTTTTCATAATAGTCTTAGATGATAATTTATATTTCTGTGGTATCAGTTGTAATGCCTCCTTTTAAATATTTGATTCAGCTTATTTGAATCCTTTCTCTTCTGTTCTTGGTTAATCTAACTAGTGGTCTATCAATTTTGTTTATTATTTCAAAGAACCAAATTTTTGTTTCTTTGATCCTGTATTTATTTATTTATTTATTTATTTATTTATTTTGGTTTCCATTTTGTTTAGTTCTGCTCTGATCATTATTATTTCTTTTCTTCTTTTGGACTTGGTTTGTTCTTCTTTTTCTAGTTCCTTGAGGTGTGACATTAGGTTGCTAGTTTGTGATCTATCTTTTTTATATAGGCATTTGGTGATACGAAATTTCCTTTTAGCACTACTTTTTCTATATCCTAGGTATTTTGGTAGCTTTTATTGCTTTTGTCATTCAATTTGAATTTTTATTTTAATTTCCAGCTTGATTTCATCATTGACCCAAGGATCATTCAGCAGCATGTTGTTTAATTTCCACATGCTTGTGTAGTTTTGAGAGTACCTCTTGGAATTGATTTCTAGTTTTATTCCACTGTGGTATGAGAAGGTAAATGGTAGGAATTTTTTTAATTTGCCAAGACTTGTTTTGTGGTCTAACATATGATCTATCTTGGAAAATGTTCCATGTGCAGATGAGAATAATGTATATTCTGCAGTTTGGAGGTAGAATGTTCTGTAAATGTCTTATTAGGTTTATTTGTTCTAGAGTCCTGTTTGAATCCAAGGTTACTTTGTTGATTTTCTGTCTTGATGATCTGTCTAGTTCTGTTAGTGGAATGTCAAAGTCCCTACATATTCTAATGTTTCTGTTTATTTCTTTCCTTAAGTCAAGTAGTATTTGTTTTATAAATCTAGGTGCTCCTGTGTTAGGTGCATATTTAGGATTTTTATACCTTCTTGTTGAATTGATCCCTTTATCATTATATAATTACTATCTTTCTCTTTTTTTATCATTTTTAATTTAAAATCTATTTTATTTGATATAAGAATAGCTACTTCTGCTTGTTTTTTGGTTGCCATTTGGAATATTTTTTCCACCCCTTTACTTTGAGTCTGTGAGAATCTTTATGAGTTAAATAGATTTCTTGGAGATAGCAGATACTTGGGTTGCATATTTTTAGCCATTCCAGCAATCCATATCTTAAAGTGGGGCATTTCAGACTGTTTATATTCATTGTTAATATTGATATGTGAGATACTGTTCCAGTCATCATGTTGATTGCTACCTAGTTGCTTTGCTTTCTCCCTTGTGTTACTGTTTTATAAGAGTTGTTTTACTTTAGGTTGTTTTTATAATGGTAGGTATGAATTGTTCTGTTCAATGTATAGAGCACTTTTGAGGACTTCTTACAGGGCAAGTCTAGTGGTGACAAATTCCCTTAGTGTTTGCTGTCTGGGAAATATTTGGTTCTCCTTCATTTATAAAACATAGTTTTGCAGGGTACAAAATTTTTAGCTAATAGTTACTCTGTTTAAGAATACTAAAGATAGGGCCCCATTCCCTTCTGTTTTATAAGGTTTCTTCTGAGAAGTCAGCTGTTAGTCTGATTGGTTTTCCTTTACAAGTTACTTCATATTTTCATCTCACAACTTGTAGGATTTCTCCTTCACTTTGAATTTGGCCAGTCCAATGACTACGTGCCTTGGAGATGTCCTGTTTACAATGAATCTTCCAGGAGTTCATTGACCTTCTTGTATCTGGATGTCGAAATCCCTAGAAAGACCAGAAGCATTTTCCTCCATTTTTCTTTCACTAGGTTTTCTAGGCTTTTTGCTTTCTCTTTTTCTCTCTCATGGATATCTATAATTCTTATATTTGGTCATCTAACATAGTCCCATGATTCTCAAAGACTTTATTCATTCTTCTTGATTCTTTTTTCTTCGTTTTTGACCAACTGGGCTAATTCAAAAGCCTTTTCTTCAATTTCCAAGATCCTTTCTTCTGTGTGGTCTAGCCTGTTGCTAAAAATTTCCATTATAGTTTGTATTTCTTAAATGATTATTTTCCAGAAGTTCGGTTATGTTTTTATTTAAACTATCTGTCTATTTAGTGAATTTTTCATTCATGTCCTAGATTATATGTTTGGTTTCTTTGTGTTGGTTTTCAACTTTCTCATTGATCCCATTAAGCTTACTTGCAATACATATTTTGAATTCCATATCCAACATTTAAAATTTCTTTTTGGTTGGAGTCCATTGCTGGAGAGCTAGTGTGATCCTTTAGGGGTATTGATAGAACCTGCTTTTTCATATTGCCAGAGTTACTATGCTGGTTCTTTCTCATCTGGAATGTTTTCCCTCAGCTCAAAAAAGATACATTTGTGGTTCACCTGTTCTCCTCTTCCAGGAATCCTGCTGCTCAGTGTAGAAAGGTAGATGTACACTGCCTTTCAGCACATGCAGGTGGGTACCCAGTGTGGTGTTGCTAGCAGTTTGTGTTGGATAGACCTCAGACTCCTGGGAGAGTGTTAAGGTGCCAATAGTGGACTAAGTTAGGTAATGCTGAAGTAGGAGAAGGGTGGATAAACTGTGAGCCTATGACAGGAGGGGTGGGCCCCTCTTGACTAAATTAGCAGAGGCAGTCACCTGTGGGACACACAAGCCACTTGTACCTCTCCTGACAGCAATCTCTGTCCTTCAGGGGCACAAAAGCACCCAGATTCCCAGTTCCCACCCTGGCCCAGCTGCAGTAGAGGTAGTGGAGGCAGTTCAATCCATTGTGTGTAGGGCTTGCCAGACTGGGTGTAGAGTATGGCTGCAATGCTCCAGCAGGTGAAGTGGGTTTGTGTCAGGTACTTTCCTCCAGAGGGGATAGGCTCCTCACAGAAGAGACAGGAAGCTTATAGCCTGGGGAGAGGACAGCCAGTCCCATCCTCCCTAAGAGGAGCCAGTAGCTTTTGTCCTTGGGGCACACGAAATACTCACCGTTTCTTTTTAGTGGGCATGAACCTCAAGCTCCGGGGAATCCTAAGTGTCAAAATGCCAGTAGAAGTGTCTTAAAGACAAGGTTTGTTATGTAAACTTTAAGTCAATGTCTCATTCATCATAAAAGTTTCTAGTGGTTTAGATGCAGAGAGGAAGATGACATTACAAATGAATATTACCTTTATATATGTAAATTCCTCTTACCAAGAGTTTCAAATAGCCACCTAATTGTCAGAATGTTGTACTATGGAGACTGGTTTAGTTTGATAGGTGGATTTTTCAACTTAGCTTGTTTCTTAATTGGATTCCTGACTTCAGTGTGGAGCCCTGTCTTAGTTCATTCATATTGCTATAAAGGAATATGTGAGGTCTGATCATTTATAAGTAAAAGAGGTTTCTTCGGCTCACAGTTCTTCAGGCTGTAAAAGAAGCATGGTGCCAGAATCAGCTTGTGGTGAGGGCTTCATGCTGCTCCCACTTATAGCAGAAGGTGAAGGGGACCTGTTGCACAGAGATGACAAGAGAGGAAGCAAAGATGTGGCAAGAGAGGAAGCAAACAGAGAGAAAGGAGTTACTAAGTTCTTTTCTAACAGCCTTATCTCATGGAACTAATACAGCAAAAAGTCCCCCATTACCATGAGGATGTCACCAAGCCATTCATGAAGGATCTGCTCCTGTGACCCAAATACCTCCAGTATCAGGGGATCAGATTTCAACATGAGATTTGGAATCAAATATACCAAATATAGCAAGCCCTTTAAAGAATACAGCAAAGAAAGCATGCCGTTTTCAGAACCTAATATTTACATACATGAAAAGCAGGTGCATCTGGAAGACAGAACACTTATCAAGAATACCATTTTTGCACTGAATCCAGGGTCCCCCAAAACAGGAAAACATCATGGGACTGGACAGTGTGATGCTTCCACAGTGCACCTCACTGCGAGGACATTCCAGCAAGGCTGGTGGGTAACCCAATGCCAATCAGGCCACTCTGTGATCAGCCTGTTCCTCATGGGAGTCTCATCCCTTGGTGGTGAGTGTTTCCAAATCCTGTATATATCCAAACCATATTGTTTTTTATGCAAACACATAAAGAAATAAGTAGCCCCCTATGGTAATAACCACTCATTATAAATGCTGTCGTTCACCCCCAAAACTGCAGCCCTCACCAGTGACTTGTCAGCCATTACACATCCAAAGACCGTGCTCTCCCATAGTACAAAGTAATTTCTGGCACCCACAAAAGCCACAGAGATCAAGGAACTGGATGAAAAAGAGAGCAGAGCGTTATACCTGAGAGAAACCTTTTCACGACTGTTGGGACACCATAAGGATGGCAAAAGACCCTCCAAAAGGGGTGTGGCACCTATTATTTCAGAGGCCTCAGGACCACTAGAAGTCTCCCCTAGATTTCTTTACGTGGTATCAAAGGTGGCTAAAAGGAAGGAAGAGTAGAAGAGCAAAAAAATTAGAGGAGCCAATTGCTATGGGACAGAGGTTGCAAACTCATCAAGGAAGCTTAGACTCCTGGCCTGCAAGATATGGGTGAGTCTCTCTGTGGGTTCTTGTGCAAGTCGCTCTGAGCTGGGACCTCAGCTCGGGAAGGCTGATGCAGTGCCACAGACCAACTCTCAGGTTCACTGTCAAGACTAATGTCAGTGGGCAAACAAGACTTACCGCCAAGGCACTAGTGCACACAGTTTTTTTCTGGCCCCCGTGGCAGATGTTTGTGGTTGCAGACTCAAGGCCAAAAGGGGCTGTAGCCAAGATCCTTGGGGGACTGGGCCATTGCTGGGCTTGAACCCAGAAACAAGCTCAGTGAAGCAAGTTCAGTGGGATGGATCTGCCAGCTGAGTGTCAGTCTTCATTCTAAAAATGACTCTCCTTAGTCCTGGACTCCACCAGGGTTTCACAAACTCCCAAGTGAATCCTGAGGTGTCTGCAGAGAGACTGACCACGGATAGGTGCAGAATTCTCATTGCTGTTCGGGGGATATGAGCAGGTAATCTTCTATCCACCATCCCAGTGATGTCATTTCAATGTGGAGTTTTCTTTACATAATCTAAGAAATTTTCAAAGATTGAGAAGAGAAATCCAAACATAAATGAGGTGAAAAAACATTTGTTCAAAAAGCTAAGTCCAAATGTGCCCTTTTAACTTCAATTTGGAAAAACATTTTGGAATGTTTCAATAAAACAAGTGATAAATTACAATCCTGAAATAGATCCATACAATGGGTACCTCTTGTCATCTTTAAATTTATTTCAAAAGAACTGGAATGAAATTTTGATAAAACATTAATGGAATATACAGCCAAGGTGATAAAGATGAGTGATGAAATCAATAAAAATTACTCTGACATCAAGAAAAGTAGCAGAAAAAATTTTAGACTAAACCAAGAGCAGTAAATGATTAAGAGAAAGAAATTTTAGTCAAAAGTAAGAAACGGGTTCTTGGGAATTTTGAAAATGCAATTAATGCAGGAGTGAAATATCTAAACACATTAAAAAAGATTTAAATTTCTTGCCAATTTGACACAAAATATTGACATCAACTAAGGTAACATTAAACTGATAACATGCCACTACAACCTAGACATCAACAACAAAGTAGTTAATGGAAGTCATTAATTTAAAGGGTATTTAAGATTCATCATTATCCAAGAAAATTTGAAATGCCTTGAAATTTTATAGCACATATATGAAAGAAACTTTGGAGATAATTTCCCAATTTAATAGTAATCCTAAAAATGTACATGACATTACCAGTAATGAGTTATGAACCTTAAAGAAATTTTTCTAAGCCATCAATAATAAAACAAATTTCTATCACCCATGTTAGAGTACAGACTAAATCATCTTTATTTACTCCATATAGCAAGTTACATTACAAAGGCCCTGCCGTTTAAAGAGGCTACCAAAGCAGCCAGAAAAAAAGTAAGGAAAAAGGGATTCTATTGCTATCGAATCATTAATAAATTTAAATATATTTTATTATTTTAGCATCATATTTTATTATTTTTCTGGATTTTGTGATGTTTGTGACATTTGTCAGCTATTTTAATTTGGAATCTGTTCTGACTTCTTTTTTCTTCCAGATGAATATTCACATTTATACCTTATCGTGTATTTCAATTGTGTATTTTTTTTCCTTAATGAGCTCCCCACCCCAAATTGCATAAGCATCGACCCCCACACAACCTAGACACAACCTGCACCCACGTGAGGTCAGACTTGGGACTGTGAATCCCAGTGAAGGCAGGCATGTGGTCACGATTTCTTGGGGATATTTTTAACCCCTTCCCAGCTGGAAACCAAGACAGGTCTTTGTAGTCCCGTGGAGAGTATGGGGTCCTGGGGACCCAGTTTTCTGGGGGATGTTCTGCTCCTGGAATGTGCGACATAGATGAGTACCGGACTTCTCTCCCCCTTTCCCAGCAGCTTCCAGAAACTGCCAATCAGTTTGGCAAATTCAGCAAAAGCGGCAGGACAAAAGTCAGAGTAGCTGATGCTCACTGACCTCTTAGGGTTGCCACCTTCACTGAAATTTGACCTGGAAATTCCTCACAGTGTAGGTATGCTTAGATGCTTTTAGAACATTTTAAACATTTTTATCTAGTATTTCTAGTTGTTTTCAGTGGGATGATCGGTTTGAATTACTAGCCAGACATGGCCCTGGCCATAGATCCTTATTTATCCATTTCATATCAGATTTAGAGAAGCCATACATCTTGCCATGCATAGTCTTGCTTTAAAAAAACAAAAGTTTATTTTGATTACAAAGAAGAATTTTTAAATTAAAAAATACCTCAATCTTACTAAGCAAATAAAATGAGTGTTCCCACCTGCCATCCTGGTTCTATGCTTTTTCACATTCTTGAAGTCATAGTCACAGGCTAGCTAACGTTTTGAACTATGCTTTCTTTTTTTGTTTTCATTCTCAATGTTTTATCATAAATAAGCATTTTCTCACATCATTAAAAATGCTTAATGAACATTTTAGTTGGTTGTGCGATAAAAGGATGTGTGCTGCTCTAAATCGTAATATTGTGTGCAATTCAGTTAATTGAAGAATGAAATCGGAGAATAAATAAAACATACATATGCTTCACCTAGACCTTCCATTCCATGAAGTCCAACTCCATGGGGCAGATTCACTGCCTGGCCTGAACAGCCTGTTGGGGAACTTGGTTTGGGAACAGCTTCTTTCTCTCCCTCTCCTTCCCCCCTACCCCTCCCACCCCACACCCCTACCTCTGGCCACAGCGAGAGAAGGAAGCTTTGGACTGAGTTTGCATTTCCAAAACCGGGTTAGCCGACCCTAGCGGGTTCTGAGGGTGCATCCGAACAAGGGGATACGCAGTGACCGCAGCCCAATGTTTCCTCACACACGCGCTACTTTGAAGCTCTTTTCATTTGAAGAATGCCTGCTGTATATTTTTTTAATGTAGAAGTTCATGTTTGAGTGTAAGAGGGAGAATTAAGGCTATGTGTTTCCTGCCCCTCACACTCGAATTCCACTGAGATGACCCTGTTACTGCTTAGATAATAAAACCAGAACCCATGAGCAGACTTAGGAGCCGTGATAAATTTCTATAGGCAAGAAGAGAGTGTGTCAAAGCAGAAACCAGACTGCAGGGAGCTGCGGCCCAGAACACCTAGGGAAGGCCACAGGGACGCTGCTGTTCTGCAGGCAACACCTCCAGTCTCCACGCAGTGATCACGACAAATGGAGGCATGTGAGGGACACCTGGGACATCTCGCCGGCACCCCCCCCCAACACACACACACACACACACCGGTAGCAGTTAGCACCTGTCCCCATCCTGAAGTCTAAAACCTCTTCTCCAGTGAAATTGCATGATCTGCCTAAAGGGAGCCAGGATCCCGGTGTGGGTGTCAGGGCCCAGGGTAAAGTCCTTTGGGCCCCTCGGCACCTTGGTGGGGCACCCCTTGAACCAAACCTGCCAGTCGGTCCCCCAGGTCCCCCCACCACACACACCAACAACCTCTGTTTGGTTAACTGTCGCTGCTTAATTAACGACCTACCCCCAAATTTTGTGATTTAGAATATCAACCATCTTATCATATCTCGTGATTATTGGCTCAGGAATTCAGGCAGGGCTCAGCTATGCAGTTTTTCTGCTCCATGTGGCCTTGGCTGAGGTCACTTGGTGGCCCTTCCTGTCAACACTCTCCTCCGAGATAACTACTGTTCTGACCTCTGTCACAAAGGATTGGTTTTTGTCTCTTTCTGTACTTTATATTAACAGAATAATATAGTATGCACACATTTATGCCTGTCATATTTCACTTAATATGTCTGTGAGGTTCATGCACGTTGTTCACATAAGCAGGGAGTTCATTCCTTCTCGTCAGTGTGTACTGTCCCATTGCAAAAATAGAGCATGATTTATTTATATTTTAAAGACACAGCTGATAGTATTTGCTGATGGCTTGAAAATGCCGAGGGAAAGATAAGAAACATTTTTAGCCTGAGTTGCTAGAGGATTTGCAATTACCATGGAGAAGGCTGTAGGAGAAAACATTTCAGGTAATGGGGTGGGGAATAGATCTGTTTGGAGCATGCTGCACAAGAGGCGCCTACTAGACCTTGAGTAAAGAGGCCGAGAAGGCAGTTGTGTCTGCAAATCTGAAGTTCCCAGAGAGCTCTGAGGTGAAGATACCCACCTGGGAGTCATCACGTGATAGATGCATCCAGACTCTGGGACTGGGCGGGATCTATCAGAGAGTGAAAGTACCTGGAGAGTAAACGAGGCTGAGGACTGAGCCCCTAGCAAGGTTGAGAGCTTAGGGAGAAGAACAAAAATACAAAGGAGACGGAGGCGTGGCTGGTGGGATGGGAAAGGAACCAAGTGGTGCACTGGAAGTAAAGTAAGAACGTTTCTAGGAAGGAAACTGCGGCAACCTTTGCCCACAGCCAATAAAGACGGGGCGGAGGTGACAAGGGCTGTCCCAGTGGGAGACTGGAGAAAAGCCTGATCAGATTCACGGGGCAGCAACTGCTGGACTCCACCCAAAAGCTTTGTCCTGTTCTTTAGTAACCAGAAATCCGGTTTTATGTGGGGTAAAATGCCCCCAGTTACATTTTCCAATCTTTTTCTTCAAAGTGTGCATGTGTGGAAGCAGAAGTGTATGTGGGATTCCCAGGAAGCCACGAGGCCCCCCATTGCCCTTCTGTACTAGTCAGATTTTGAATGTGCCAGTACCATGAAACAACCCCAAAATACGCACCTCGGTGGCTTGCAGCCAACATTTGGTTCACACTTCTGGATCAGCAGTTTGGCTGATCTGAGCTGAACTTACTGAGCTTGGCTGGGTGAGGCTGCACTCCAGGCTTTGGGTCAGTCTGGGCTGCTTCAGCCCAGATCCAGGCTGAAAGAAAAACATGCTGTTCTCATAGCAGGGTTGGAAGCTCCAGGAGGCATTGTGGAAACTTGCCAAGCCTCCTAATGCTTCAGCTTAGAACCTGCGACCCTTCTGCCATTGGCCAAAGAATTTGTATGTCTCAGCCCAAAGTCAATGAAGGGAGTTATTATTCGCCACCAACTGTGAACTATGGCAGCATGGTGGAGACAAGAAGAATTGTGAACAAATAGTAAAGTCCACCACACCTTTCATTCATACCCTCTATGCACTAAAAGTTGATGTGATGGCTGGAGTACCAGAAGCCTTTGTGGACCATGTGACCTCAGAGGCACTGAGCTGAGATGGTGAAGTAGAAAGGTATATCCTGTATGTTCATGGATTCACCACACTAACCCTAACCAGGCTATTGCTCACCTTATTTTATAAGACAGTGAAATTACTTCTGCCTTTCATTTATTTTTATATTGTATTTTCTACTATATGCAGGCAAACCTAATACTAAGGGACACAACTAGGTGTAAGTGAGAATGGGAGTAGTATGGACAATACCTTCAAGTAATTTTTCTATATAGAAGAGCAGAGAAATGAGATAGTAACAGGAAGGGGCACCAACAAACATATAAAAAATTTCTCAACATCTCTAATCATCAGGGAAATGCAAATCAAAACCACAATGAGATATCACTTAACTCCAGTGAGAATGGCCTTTATCAAAAACTCCCAAAACAATAAATGATGACATGGATACGGAGACATAGAAACACTCCTACACTGCTGGTGGGACTGCAAACTAGTGCAACCTCTGCGCAAAGCAATACGGAGATACCTCAAAGAACTAAAAATAGAATTACCCTTTGATCCAGAAATCCCAGTACTGGGCAACTCCCCTAAAGAAAAAAAAAGTCATTGTATAATAAAGACACCTGCACTCAAATATTTATAGCAGCATAATTCACAATTGCAAAAATCTGGAAACAACCCAAGTGCCCATCAATACATGAGTGAATTAATAAAATGTGGTATATGTATACCATGGAGTACTACTCAGCCATGAAAAACAGTGGTGAACTAATACCTCTTGTATTATCCTGAATGGAGGTAGAGCCCAGTCTTTGAAGTGAAGTATCACAAGAATGGAAAAACAAGCACCACATGTACTCACCATCAAACTGCACCATCACCATGCTAACTGATCAATGCTTATGTACACATATAGTAGTAACGTTCATTGGGTGTCAGGCAGCGGGGGGGATATGGGCAAATCCACAACTAATGGGTGTGGAGTTCATTGTCTGGGGGATGGGCATGCTCGTAGCTCTGGCTTGGGCAGTGCAAAGTCAATACATGTAACCAAAATGTTCATACGCTCATAATATTCTGAAACTTAAACATTAAAAACAACAAAAACAACAACAAATAAAACAGGGGCAAAGAGGTTAAGGAAGTTTTCCTTTCCATTTTAAAGCAGAAAATATCACAGCATATAAAATTGATATAATATGATGATGAGAAAAATCCAGTAAAAAAAAAAAAAGTGATAGATCCAGAAGGGAGGGGAAGTTATTGAAGTAATGCCCGTGAGTAGGCAGCAGGAGAAGGCATCCTGTGCCCACCTTGACATGTGGTCCTTAGAGGTACATTTGTTTTGACTTAAAGAGCAATTTGTATCTATTATATCACCTAAACTATTTAAATTTCATGAAGTTTTTCCAGGGGGTTTTCAGGTAACTTCTACATATTAAAATTTTTTATTTGTATCTAATTTTGTATAAGTAATAACTAAACCTTTCACAGACCATAACTCCATCCCTCTCCATATTTTTTTTCATTTTCAATTGGGAAAGAAAATGCAGGGAGGTTTGCACTGTTTGCGATTATATGCATAGTCAAAAGATGGCTCAATAGCCCAAATTAAAAGCAATAGCTCATTAAATAGCATAAATCATCTTGCAAATAAAAATGTAAGACACAGAAAGCTGAGAAAGCAAGTAAGGAAAAATCCTATTTTTTCTAAGACCCTGTTAAAATGGAATTTTTAAACCCACAGATGTTCGAAGGAGGTAAAAATATATTTTCTTGTTTGATGGAATTGCTACAATTCCAAATATATAAATCCACCCACAGCATTAATTAAAGTTTAAAATATGTTCTCCCTCTGCTGTAAGTAGCATAGTGCTTTTACCTGAATACGCCACTGCTTTCCTCCCATGTTCTGTCATGCAAGATCCAGAATCCTTTTAAATACACATTTCCCCACAAGGAACAAGTTTTGGGGGAAATATCAGGAGTTACATTGAAACCCGTTAACTTTTAGATGCCCGTTAACCATCCCCATGGAGATGTTCGGCAACAAGCCGGTCGTACGGGCGTGCGGTTCCGGGGAGGATCTGGGCTGCAGATGTGATTTTCGGCGTCATCGGCCTTTAGTATATTTAAAGCCATGGGACATATAAGATCACCTAGGGAGTTAGTGTCTATAAACAACAAGGCCAGGTCCTGAGACTGAGCTCTTGGAGCTCAACATATCGAGGTTACAAAAATGAGGGGAAAAAAATCAACAAAGGAGACTGAAAAGGAGCAGCCCGTGAGATGGGAGAAAACAGGAGGAGCAGGGTCCTGGGGGCCAGGAGGAGCGTTTCTAAGAGGAGACGTGTCTATTTTGATGATTCAAGTAAAAAATGGAGAAAGGGCATTGGACTGTGCAAAGTGGAGGTCATTAGTGATCGTCACAAGAGCATTCCAAGTGGAGGGGTGGAGGGAACAGCTGTTTGGATTGACAAGAAACCAGAGGCAACAGGAACAGGCAACTCTCCCTAGAGCTTCTCTGCAAATAGGAGGTGAAAGAAGTTGAGTGGTGAGGTCAAGGAAGTTGGTGTACTTGTTTATTTTTTAAATTGAGAGAAATAAAAGCACGTTGTTGCACTTATGGGAATGACCCAGAAGAAGGGGGAAAGCAGGATAATGCAGGGAAGATAGGAAAAATCCTGGAGGGATGTGAGTGAGAGAGGATGAGGTCTCTCTTGCACAGGAAGAGAGGCTGCTTGCAGCTGGGAGCACGGACAGTTCAGAATAACCAAAAAAAAGTAGAATATGGAATATATAGACACCAACGCAAGTAAGGAGTTAGATGTGGTGGTAAGAGTTTGCAGAAACTCTTTGATTTGTTTCCTTATCTCGGTATCATCAGCTAAGTGAATTTAGGGAGAAAATATGGGAAGTTTAAGGGCAGTAGAGAAAGTAAGAAATATCCATCTAGGATAGTAGGAGGGAAAATAAACCTGGAAAATATGATGTGATCGCCCGGCAGCTTTAAAGGTGCACTTGAGTTTATTGATCATCAGTGTGAAGTGAGAGCAGTCAGCAGGGTTGTATGTTTCACTACAGCCATTTTCAGCTGCAGTTCCAAGCCTGGGAGGGGTTTCATCAGGGGTTTTACCGAGCAGTATGACAAAGTGAAGATGGTAAGAGACTTGAGTGGAAGGTGTATGCAAGAGAACCATTAAGTGATGGACCACAGAGTTTAAGCTTAGGTCACGTGTTACAGAGGATGTGAAGTGGATAATGGATTGAAGGTCTGTTGGAGACTAAAATTATTGAAGTCAAGTACTAAAAAGGATGAGCAGGAAAGCTGGTAGGAGAGTTGTAGTGTGCTTGAAATTGCAATTTTGGAGGGAATACAGTTTGGGGACAAGATCGAGGTTTACGGTGAAAGTGAGTACCAACGTAGGGAAAGGACAAGATCACTAAAGAACAGGTTAAGGCACCAAAAGTCCAAGGAATCGAAAGGATCATCCAAGTGCATATTTAACACATTGACTGCCACCTAGAAAAAAAAAATTTTCCTTGGGGTCATGGTGTTTGATTATGATAATAGAAAAAAACTTTGAACACAAAATGATCTTTTCTAATTTAATGACAAAGTTGTTATTTTTATTGTTTTCTGTGTTTGTTTTTTAAATTAAAAAGTAATATAAAAACTTGAAAATTAGTAAGGTACAAAGTAATATGAAAACTTGAAAATAGTTCATAAGGGTAAAGTGTTTTCCTTGACTTGTCAGACTTAAGTGTAATTTAAAGGTAAACATAAATAGAAAAATGAAATTTGTTGACTTCTGTTCATTTAGTCCAAGTTTTTAGAATTAAATTGTCAATACTAAGTGTAACAATAAGAACATTCATAAGTACAATTTGCACCAACCACCTGCAGGGTTTTGCCTGGGGGCCACCCATCAAGTAACATGTGTGCCACAGCATGGCAGCGTGAGTTGCCTGAGCACCACGAGGCTTCCAAGGTAAAGAGATGTGTGAATTACATATGCTTCATGAGGCCCCAGGCTCAAAACTAGTGTGAGTTAAATACAACTCACATGGCAGTTAATGAGTAAAATCACCAAGAATTACAATACAAGTAACACTACGGAGCCTAAACCAACACTTTCATGGATGTGACTTGGCGGCACAGAGGACCACAGTGAAGATGAGTTCTGATTGGCTAACGAGATGCAAAGCTCAGGGGTCTTGTGGAGGAAGTACAAACAAGAGTAGGAAGTGGCAATGCGGAGGAGGAAGGACACTTCCCCATCTGGGAGCCACCTTTGGAAGGGCTGCAGGGGAAGCTGGATCCTGAGGTGGAGACCAGGCTTCAGTTTTAACAGGAACACTCTGGCCATTGTGTGTAGAATGGATTGAAGCCAGACAAGGGGGTGAAGTAGAATGATCACTTAGGAGGCTATTGCAATAATGTGGGCAAAAGATGATGGAGATTTATCCCAGGTAGATGACGGCAAAGGTGTTAAGAAACAGTCAGATTCTGAATATTTTATATATTAATATCATATTTCATTGCACCATTGATCTTAAGATGCCCCACTATTTTATGTGCCACAATGAAAAACAATGCCAACAGTTAAACAATATTGTAATTTTTATCCTTTGAATTTTAAAATGCGTTTAAATTTCAGAGATGTTAAAATATGAAAATGTGCATGTTAAAATTGATGAAATACGATATATTGGTTGAATATCCTACTGTACTGAGGAAGAAACTCTTTTTCCAAAATATTGAGAACTAACCAAACTGAATGTTCAGCATCTTTGAGAGCTTACTAGAAAAACTCATCAACAGTTGCTTGAGGAAAAGCAAGATGATGTTTCTGTTAGCTTACCTCACTGATACATTTTGCACCCATTTACTATTAATAATTGGCTCCTATCAGGGAATAACTCCTTGGTTTTGGTATGTCTAATTAATAGCCACAGATCACTTTACTTATCATATGTATCTCCATATACTACTTGTTATTTGCAGTTAATGGTTCATGTCTGATCATTATGGGAAGATGGAATCATCAATGTTGTAAATTTAACACTGTCACTAACAAATAGGGCCACAGAAAGCAAAACAGCAGTCTGTGCTGAGTTAGAAGTCTTATATTTTAAGTCCCTTTTCTCCCATAGTATTTCAAACTGGCATATCTTCCTCTATGCTCCATAACCCTGGCTGCACATGTGAAACATTTTGGGGTGCTTTGAAAAAACTACCTATTCCTGGATTCCACCTCAGATCAATGAGATCTGAATCCCTGAAGGTGAGCTACTCAGTCACAAAAAGCAATGGTGAACCAGCACCTCTTGTATTTTACGCTGGATGGAGCTGGAGCCCATTCTACTAAGTGAAGTATCACAAGAATGAAAAAACAAGCACCATATATACTCACCACCAAATTGGTATTAACTGATCAACACTTATGTGCACGTATAATAGTAAAATTCATTGGGTGTCGGGCAGGTAGGAGGAGAGAGAAGGCAACGGGTAAATTCATACCTAATGGGTGCAGTGTGCACCATCTGGGGGATGGGCATGCTTGTAACTCTGACTTAGATGGTGTAAAGGCAATATATGTAACCTAAACATTTGTACCCCCATAATATTCTGAAACAAAATTTAAAATAAAAATAAAACTAAAATGAAAAAAAAGAATCCCTAAGGTGAGCTCCAGGCTTCAGTATTTCTGAAAACTTCCCAGATGATTCAAAAGTACAACCAACCGTGAAGATCATGGGTGCTTGGTAGTTCTGTCATTAGTATGTAATAAGCTTAGGTAAATTTCAATTTACCTAAGAAATATTGCTTTAACAGCATAACCCATGCAATGGCATATAGCAGGCATCAGAAATGAATATGGAATAACATAGAAAGTTACAGTGTGAGGCTAAATGAAAAAGAAAACTGTGTAGAGTGTTGTCTTAATTAAAATATGTTATATCTATGTATTTTTGTGTGTACACATGTCTGATGACCACAAATCAATTAACTTATAATCCTCTCCATATATTGATTGTTATTTCCAGTTAATGGTTCATATCTGACCATTGTGAGAAGATGATTCTGAATTATCATAATGCAAATTTAACCCTCACACTGATGAATATGACTTACACACATATATGTAGTACACAATGTACATATATATATACACACACACACACAAGTGGCATATGTAGGTGTGATGAAGGTGTGAGAGTAGGAGACAGGGCTGAGATGGGATGCAGGGCCTTGCAGGGTGAGTGCAGGTGTTAAGTAAACAACCCTCAAGTGGAAGCTAACTAGAGGAGCTGATAACTGCAGGCAAGAACTGGCTTTAACCAGCTCATCAGCCATCTCTGCCACCTTAAATGAACTTTGGCTTATTATTACATATCATTTACATTGTGGTTTCAAAATTTCTCCACCCTTGAAATCACCATGATGGTTCTGAGACAACCATATAAAGTATGAAAATAGGAAAAAATCCAGTTCTAGGAATTACTACCCAAATTCTTAATAAAAGCCAACCCCTTAGCCTTGGTTGTTTCTCCCCTCAATTATATAGTAAGACTTCAAAGGATCAAAAACACTTCCTCCCAGTGCAGCTGCTCTTTTCCAACCTGCCCGCTCTCTCTCTCTTGAGAGTGTACTTTCACTGTCAGTAAAGAAGTAAAAAAAGCTGTCACTTGCTTGGCTAACAAGGTGCGTCCTGAAACAACAATCACCAAGAACCTGGAAAAACTTCCACATGGAGGCCGCTAACAAAGGGATATAAGGAAAATGTTTACAATTTTAAATGCTCGAGATTACAGGAGATTTTAATTTTCTTCTTTCTTTTGTTTTCATTTTCTACAATGTAAATGTATTTACTTTGTAATAAAAATATATTCAAAGATAACCATAAGCTATTCATTAGCAAAAATTTGGAAAATTCAAGAAATATAATTTTTGCATAAGAAATCAATCTTATTCAAGAAATAAGAAAATTAAAGTGCCTCGTAATTTCCCCATCCAGAGATAACCACTTTGGGCATTTTGGTTCATTCTTTTCATTTTATATATATATATATGTTAGAGTGAGTTCTGAGTATGTGTGTGTATACAAAATTATACTGACACTGTAATGTTTTTAATTTTTAGCCTTTTTTTCTCTTAAAGTTTTACCATGTCATTAAAAATTGTTACAAATAGGATTATATTGTGTGGCTATATCATTATTTATTTAACCAAATTTTGTCATTTAGCTTTTAAGTTGTTTTAATATTTTGCCTAAATATGAGCATTTTATGTATTATACTATTTTGCCTAAATATAAATATACCTCCCATGCAAATGATTTATACCTGTATGAATTCCTAGAACTGAACTTCTTGGGTCAAATGGGCATATTTTTAAGGCTTTCAATAGGCACTACTTATCTGTCTTTTTGAGAGGTTTTAGAACTTTCACACTAAGAGAAAAGAATAAAATGTCTGTTTCACTGCACTCATGTCAACATTGAATGCTACACTTATACATATTTATATAATTTGTATTTAATTTAAATAAGTAAAACAAATATTGAAAAGATTTGGATGACAAAAACACAAGGCAAAAACCAAAGGTCACCTAAATTTGTTCGAAGTTGTTGTTTTTCTTTTTATTCTTTTTACTGCTAATCTAAGTACCAGCCTTCTGGGTCTCTCCATGTTGAAAGAAAAGTATTATATTGATATTGAATTTCTTAAGGATAATACTTTTATTATGCTAATGTAGGTATATGCCCTTCATCTTAAGAGATATGAACTGAAGGATTTAGCAATGAAGATTTATGACTAATTCTCAACTCTCTAATCATTCATAAATAAATATTCACTCAGGCAAATACATTTATAGAAAGAGAAAAAAATAAAGCAAATGTGGCAAAATGTTGACAACTGGTAAATTCAAGTGAAAGTTATACAGATGTTAATTGTATGTTTTGCAACTTTTCTGAAGTTGACATTTTTCCACACTAAAAGTTAGGTGGAAAGTATCAGTCCTCTTTTTCTGTTGGCAACCCTCCACCTCCCTGCGCCCCTATCTCAGTATATAGAACTGATCTCTTGGAGACTCCTCTCTCTCCATGAGCAATGCTGGGCCCCACCAAAAAACCACCTCCCTCCTGTTTCTCTACCATTATTAGTATATGTGCTGGGGCTGGTGGTAGGACAGATTTTTTAAGACAGAAGTCTTTCAATAGACCCTATGCTGAGATATCTATACCCTTCAGCTGGGGGGTTTCTGTACTTGGAATATGGGTAAATAAGAACCTTTGTCCCTGGGTGTGGACCCTAGCTGCAATGCCTGGACAATGGAGCAATCTCTACAGACATATTTTTCATCTTCAGTGGCTTCCAAATGACCTTAAGATGAAAGACTAAATCTTTACTGTGACCTCTCACATTCTCCTGACACCTCCAGATACTTCCTAGGGAAGCCTCACATGTTACCTGCCCTCTTTTCTCAGGATATTTATTCCCTGTATACCTGTAAAGCTCCCAACTCTTCTTCAATTGCTTAACCCCCAGAATCCTTCAGATTTTATCTCAGACGAAGCCCTTTCTGGCCCACAAGATGAGATCATTATGCCCTTTCTTGTAGCATCCAGGCACAGATAAGCCACAGTGTGATGACCAGGGTTGGCAGGAAACACGGCTCCTCCAAAGACTGGAAATCACTAAGCATCACTAAAACAAAGCAATTGAGGGGTTGAGTGGCCCTGAGTGATGCTAGAGAGTGGATTTTAAGTAGTGCTGTGACAGGGTCAGATGTGCTTTAAAAAAAAAAAAGAAAGAATCACTGTAGCTTCCAGGATGTAGAGAACAGAAAGAGGAAAAAGCAGCACAAGAAGATTGGCACAGAAGTCAAAATGTCTTGGCCTATGCCAGTGGTGGTAAAGGTGAAAAATGAATAAAGTCACAAGATATTTAGTGGCTTCCAGTTAAAAGTGACAGGTCCAATGTGTCCTACCCACCTAACATGACTTCCATCAGCAAATAAGGACAAAGGAAATTTGCCATGAAATTGATGATGTTTAAAGTGCATTGAAGATGGGAAGAGAGATGCTCAACAAAGCAGAGAGGCTATTGACATTCTGGAAGACAGAAAGCAAGTGCGACATGTTTTAGCCCTACACCTCACTACCATGTCCTCCCAAGTGAGACCAGCAAAAGCGGGATCTGCAGTTGGACATGTCTTGAAAAAATTAAAGTATCTTGGCGTGACCCAAATGGATTACAAATGGCTAAATTCTCAGAGCAACTTCCAACTGTAATCTCTTACCACTCATACCCAGCCCTCTTCGAATAGGTGGTGTCCCAAGACCTTTGTCTACACTGTCCTCTTTGCCTGGAACACATGCCCTCCCAACTCTTTGAACAGCTAACTCAAATTCACTGCTCATACCTCAGGTAGAATATCACTTCTTCATGAATCCTTCTGTCTCCCCCTCTTACTCTGTTAAAACCCCCAATCACAAACTTTGTCTTTCCTTCAGAGACCCAGCATAATTTGTAATTATGTATTTGCTTGTGTATTTGTTTAAGGTCTGTATTAGAATATAAATTCCAAGACAATAGGGAATGTGTGTTTTTTATTGCTATACCCCATATGTCCTGGAACACTGGGAACACTCAGATATTCATTCAATAAATGAATGGATGAAAGAAAAGTATGAAGCAAAAACTATTGGGCCACGTGCCATTTGTGGGAGTTTCACTAAGCAAAACAAAGAGCTTTAAATGCTTTCCATGTAGAGTTCCCTTTTGGGGGAGGAAGGAGGAGAGTTGCTTCTTAGTCTCCAACAGAGCTGCATCCACTGGTGCAGTCAACTGGACCTAGACCCTTCTCCTTCTGGCTAGGAAGAGGCCAGTCCTTTTCCTCGTTAAAAAGGTCAAACAGGTAACAAAGACCATGAAGAATAAATGCAGTCTAGCAAGGTCTTAAGCCAGAGAAGATAAAGGGCCCAGTAGAGTTTGAGAGGTGAGAGTGACTGGGAAAACGGGCACCAGGACGCTGCAGCTTGCATTCTCCACGCTGTTCCGCATCCCCGCCAGCCGGTGCTGTTTGGAGCCGGCTGTAGGCTGCACCAGGTGTGCGCTGCGGGGGCCAGGCCTCACATCCAACACCCGCTG
Source organism: Mirza zaza (assembly GCA_008750895.1). Taxonomy (NCBI): domain Eukaryota; kingdom Metazoa; phylum Chordata; class Mammalia; order Primates; family Cheirogaleidae; genus Mirza; species Mirza zaza. Next base: position 13,056 of record VSMD01045096.1, on the reverse strand, counting down.
TCCAGACCCCGCGAGCACACGTCCATTGTCCTGGCTGCGCTTGGTGCTCGGCCACCTGCTCCTGTCCTCAGGCTGCGCTGCTCTGTGTGATCCTAATTGGGCAATTTTTGAATCCCACTGTTACTAATTGGATGTTAAAGCCTGTTGCTGATTGGATGTTGAAGCTTGATGCTGATTGGATGTTAAAGCTTGTAGTTGATTGGACGCTTTTTGAGTCCTACCATGAGTATAAAAGCAGGAGGAGAACAAGCAAGGGCTGTCGGAAATCAGAAGTTGAGAAGAGAGAAGATCAGAAGTTGGCTGAGCTGCTGGCTGAATAAAGGCTTTTTTCTGACTCTTCGAGTGCCCCTTGGTTCTTTCCCCAGTCAAGAGCAGTAACGCTAGCTGTACACCTTGCGGCAACAAGAGAACTACCTTCCTAAGTAAACAACAATGCATCTTTTCATCTTGAGTGTCCTCTGCATGGATCTCTTGAAACTGCAGCAAAGAGGGCTATGAAGCTGGTGAGTGGCTCTGAGATTTCTGGATTGAAATCCTGGCTGTTTCACCATATTATTACAGCTACTATCTGAGATAATTTAGCAAAGTGAGCTGAGTTAAGGATATGAGGTTAAAATGTGAGACGCTAACTTAGGTAATCACAATGCATTCATTTCTAAGCCATTCATGACGCATTCATTCCCAAGGCCAGTGCACTTAAACAGCAAGAACACCAACGTAGCTGATCATCAGCACCTGTGAAAAGAGAAAGATTCACCAATAAGATCAACAAAGGTACTTGGGGAAAAAAGCAAGAACTTTTGTTGGCACCATGCACTAGTGGATGGAAACATTTTTGCTACCCCAGATTTTCCTGCATTAACCCATTTCTCAGCCATAGATAGGTGACCAGTATCATGAGGAAAGCAAAGCCATGAATTTGTTCTAGGTTATCTGTTATTAATTCGAAATTTTTCTACTTTCACAACAGCCGAGGTTGTGTTCTTGGGAAAATCCCAAACAAGATAGGATTGGGATTCCAGAAGCAAAGAAGTATGTGTATCGGTCAAGGTTCCTCAGAGAAACAGAACCAATAGGGTGTGTGTATGTGTATAAATATTTTTTATATCTCTAGATATGTGTCATGTGGGCTAATAAAAAAGCCATTCTCTTCTTAAAATTTCATGTACAGTGTTGGACCGCATCCTATTAGAAATAAAGAACCTTATCAGAAGAGAACTATGGCAGGGTAGGAGGAGGGGCAAAAGGGTTAAGCCCAGTTCACCAGGGTAGGAAGCCATGAGGGAACGTAGGCCTTCATCTCTTACAGAAGAGCATTATCATGTGATTGTGTGCCTGCATGTGCATCCTCTTTTGCAATTGCATATGATATGATGTTTTAAATTAGGCATTATAGTGTCCTTCTAGTAGAAGGTGAATTTGCAAAAGAAGTTTTTGTATTCGCTAGTGTATTACTGGGGACATAGACCCACTATGAGCAATATCAAATAAGAGATTTAGTATAAGGATTAGACCTTACACAACTATGGGTGAAGCTAAGGATGTAGAGGTCCGGGCGGGGGGGTGGGGTGGGTGGTGACTAGAGACCAGAAAGAAGTCACTACCCAGGAACCATGAAGAGGAGTTTGCAGAGAATTCTATGAAAGGCTGTTGCCTCTGGATCTGGTGGGGAGCCTAAAGTCACTGTAGTTCTGCAGGGCCAGCAGTTGGAAAGAAAATTGGGAAGTGAAACAATGAATAGAGATGAGAGTGAAACCATAAGCATAGTCTGGAACCTTTGAGAACAGACTGGAACTTATATCTATCTTTCAGTGGTGTGACAACCTGCAGGAGAAGCTGGCCTCCTTGATCACAGCTGTCCCTGAGTCTTGCCTGGGACACACAAATGCTGAAGGGGAAGCTCTGGCTGGAGCTGGAGGAGCCATGGGCCAGGCTGCTGCCCAGGGCCAATGCCGTGGGCCGGCTGGTCAACGCCATGTGCAATCTGAGCCCTGCCTGTGGAGCATGAGCTCCTATTTTGCTTCCCATTTCAAATAGCACACAAATTGTTCTTGGGGCCAACCCTAACCTGGAACTATAGAGGGAAGAGAATTCTGGGAGATGTAGCTCCACCTTCGCTGACTTGGTGAAGCTCAAAACCTCAGTGATTTCTCAATAAGGACAGGCAATTCCATCCCTTCAATGCTAATCTCCATCTCATCACTTCCTGTTTTGTCCAAAATATAGTTTGACTTTTTATTAGCTACTTGTTTTCTATCAGAACCGAATACATTCCAATTCTCTTTTCAAAATTTATTTAATGAGGTACTGTCTATCAGCACAGCTGTTTTTGCAGTTTTGTTTTAGAATCAGGATGTGGAGTAACTCAATCTTGGCTTTCCTCTGTCAAGTTAAATCTTTCTATAATGCATATTTCTCTTTTCTTGGGCCGCGGCTGGGCAAGTTCATATCTCAGCTCATCTTTACTTCTAAACTCTGGCTACAGGCACATTTCTGGGCATCCTTATTGCTATCTTTCCATTTTCTCTTCATAATTGTCTAATTTTCAAAAAATTCAATTTAGTCTAATATCATCTATGTAGAGAAAGCTCACCAACTATCTCTTTGGGAGAGCTCAAATTGCAAGCTAACTATAATCTACCAAATACCCATTTTGTTTAATTAAGAAATTGTTAAAAATGAATAGTAGATAAGTGAATATAGAAAATTTTTCCTCTTAAGATAGAAGCTATTTTATACTACAACTTGGTTGGGGGAGGAAGTAGAATTGGGACATCTTAGTATTTAATTTTCGTTTGTGATTTCTTTTAATTTAATAAACAAGATTTTCCTAGTCTGTTGATTTTATTTCAGAAGCATATATTTCAATAGGTAAAAAGTAACTTAGTAACAAGTCAATTGCTCACATTCTTCCAGATCAACATATTGTGAAGATTCTTTTGTGTTTATCCATTATTATGGTACATAAGAAAATGTCAGATATTTCAAATTACATTTCTAAAATTACACAGAGCACTTGTACATGCATTTCAAATGACTCAAAATCATATGCTTCTGGTTAACATTTTTCTTGTTAATGTCATTGACGATTTCATTGGAAATAGTTTCCTAGAGCCCACAGATGTGTTATTCCTGGATTTTGACCTCCAGGATTAAGTTTCAAACACTAACCTTTCTTTGTAGAATCAGCAATGTGGTATCTAACTAAAACACTCATGATAACACATAGATTAAATATTTCCTAAATAGTAATAAGAAATAATATTTTGAGGAAAAGAGAGCTAAGTGCAATTAAATTGCAAAACTGACATATATTCCTGGACCATGTACTGGGCCTTTCTTACATCTTCTTCAACTACTCACAATCTCATATGCTCATGGAAGTTAATAAATATTCATCAGTGATTGATGACATTGAGCACACCCTGAGCAGCCAACATCAGTGAAATTTTCATCTCATTGCTCACATGGGTTGCCTGCCTCCAGGCTTTCCCTGCTATAATCTACCCTGTGCCTCACCATTAAAATAATCTTTCTGAAGCTCTACTTTTATCGTATCTCTCCCTTGTTTAAAAGTACGTAATGTATACTCTTTGCCAATTGGACTATGTCCGAATTCCATAACGTCATTGACAAGATCTTTCATGTTCTGGACCCTCCCTGCTCGCTTCTCACACCCTCTCAGCTCCACCTGCCAGCCACAGTCAAGGACAGTCACGTCTTCAAATATGTGGAATGAGTCCTGCATGATCTGTCCTTTTTCCAGGCCTTCGCTCCAGCCATTCATTGCTTTGCCCAGTCTTCCCCTCAATTCCATCCCCTGGTCCACTCTGCTTATATAATTTCTGATCCTTCAAATGTCAACTTGAATATTCCTTGCTCCTTGGGAAGCCATCCCTGGATCTGGTAGGCTGCTGGACCTTCCTTGCTTCCTGCCGCCCTACCACCTGTACTTCCCTCTCTGTATGGGCTCAGTGACGACCCCCTCAAAGATACTGGGGCTCGATTGCCGGAACCTGTAACTCTTGCCTTATATGGAAAAGGGATCTTTGCAGATGTAATTAAATTAAGGATCTTGAGGTGGGGGTATTATCCTGGATTATGTAAGTGGGTCCTAAAGGCAATCACATGTCTTTATAACAGGGAGGCAGGGGAGGTTTCATGCAGGTGGAAGAGGAAAAGACACTCATAGAAGAGAAGGTGGCATGAAACAGAGGCAGAGATTGGTCACAAGCCAAGGAATGCCAGCAGCCAACCAGAAGCTGGAAGAGGCAAGAAACAGATTCTCTCCTAAAGCCTCCAGAGAAAATACAGGCCTTGACTTTCACCCCAAAATACTGATTTCAGACTTTTGCCCTCCAGGACTTTACTAGAACAAATCCTATTTCTGTTGCTTTAAGGCACCAAATTTGTGGTAATCTGTGGCGGCAGGTTCAGGAAACTGACACACTATCACAGTTGTATCAGTCAAAGGCCCATCAGTCAACAAATTGCTCAGATAACAAAACAAGTTAAGTGAGGGGACAGTATAATAGTCCCACTATGATAACAAGTTGCCATCATGACTTCTGGCAGTGCAAGAGAAGGGAGCAGGAACTAGACTCGAAGAAGAGATGTGTGGAGAGGACTCCTCCTTAGGAGCTGTGGCCTTCAGTGGAGGAACGCAGCCCACTCAAAGTGACCCAGTTGGGAGAGAGCCAGGGGAACCCTCACCCGCCCTCTACCCTCTGAGCTCTACAAGCCACAGGCAAGAGAGTCTTTTCCTACTTCCCAGAAAAGTCAGAGCACAGAGCACGGTGGGAGGAGTTGGTGGAGAGTGGATCAGTAGGGCAAACATGGCATCCAGCACATCCATTATTCTATGCAATTCCATTTGCTCATTGGTCATCTGGTTCCTGCACTCTGCTTTAAACACCTGAGTGTGACTCAGGTGTTTAAACTGTCTTATGAACTCCAGTGCCTGGCATGGTGTCAGGCACAGACTAGGAACTTTATAAATATTTATTGAATGAAACTAATTAAGAAAATACCCTATCCAAGAATTAGAGACTCGTCACAAGTGGGATCTAGTTCCCCATTTCCAATTTCATTTTCCATTATTTCTATTCATGAACCTTCTGCTGGAGCCCAGAATGGCCCACAGAACAGTGCCCAAGCATGCTTCCTGCCTCCACACTTCTGCTCCAGCGTTTCCTCTTCCTCGGCCACCATCACCACCTCTACTGAATTTCTATTATTCTTTGAAGACCACCTTATATGCTACCTCCTGTATGATGTCTGCCTGGATCACCCTGTCAAAAATGATCTCTTCCTTCTTGGCACTCTTCCAGCTCTTATTTATATTTTCCTTGCAGCAGTAACATTTTATCGTCGTGCTTTGTTGATGTGTGTGCAGTGCCATAGGACAACTTAGAGACAGCAGTTCCCTGGAGAGCTGCCTCTCTGTCTCATGTCATGTATCCTAAACAGGATTTAGCCAGTGACTTTCAAAAAATAAACTCACTATAAACATAGTTGAATAAATAAATTATCTGTAACCTTTTTGGTAATTAGCATATTTCAGCATCACTTATTTATTCGAGTCTCTCCTTGTTTTTGCTATTGAAAGCTAAAAGAAGTTTGAATGTCAATTCTATTTCTCTTAATAACAGTGGGAGTTTTTTATTTAATAAAAGTGACACAAGAAAAGACTTGTGAACAAAGTTTAACCCTCATCCTTATGTAGTTAATAATTCTTAATAGTACCGTATGTTTTATTGTGAAGCATGATCATGGAGGATTTGCCACAGGGGTGGGGGATGGTGGGAGTGAGGATAGTGACAGATCTTCAGGAACCCCTCTGGCATTTCTGAAGTTTATCTTGAGGTATGGATTTACCAGTTTTTGGCATTCCTCAGAGCTCAGAGTAAGTTAAAACTTCATGTTAATATAACTTCATATAAAAAGGGGAAAAAAGAAAGAAAGCAGTTATAGAGCTTCAAAAGAGTGGCATAAACACTAACCAAGTTCTAAGACATTTTAATAAAAGTCATATTAGAGGAACAAATACCAGACTCAAGAAGAGTAAAATGACATATTGTGCTGTAAAGTTATATACCTCTTAACATCAGAATACACATTTAAAATAATCCTTATCCATGATGACCAGAAATATTTAGCAACACTTATGACAGTTTATGAAATTTACTGTCCCATTTTACTATGGTATCACCTTAAAAAGGAAGATAGAGCTGAGTATATCTCCCCAAGGACTATTATAAAGAATGGTGTGAATACTTAACATATTGACTTTATCGCTGTCAGAAATAAATGCATACTCTCATACATAAAAGCTATGTAGTTCAGTAACTATATTTTGCAAATGACTGCAGCACCATAATGACATCCCAGAAAAGCTCATATGTGAATGTCTTTCGAAATGTTTAAGCTCTTTAATATTTGAAATGCTTATAAGTGTTTATCTGTGTTATGTTTTTTTTCCTTCTGAAACCTATCAAGCTTACTTTGTTGCAATGCATAAGTCAATATTTGCATATGGATGTGGGTAAACACAGCTTTGCAGCAGATTCATTTAGATGCAATGGGCAGAATATAATATATATTTTTCTAAAGGAACAGATCCTCTTGGCTATTCACTTAGGGCTCAAAAGCAAATGAATGCTCAATGTTTCACAGCTATTAAACCAGTGGAGACTTAATAGCTAAATTTCTAAAGAAGAAAAAAAATGATTTGAAAATGAAGAACCCTGTGAATTTACCCAGAACTGAAGCAGCTTCCCATTCTTTGAGTATGAAGGTGCCATGCACTCTGCTTTGCAAGGCCCTGTACAGGCAGGCACAGTTGCAGACCCATGGCCTTTATACCCAGTAGCCAAAGCAACTCCTGGGTCCTAAGTTAACCTATAATAGGACAAAATTGATGCTGGCTCATGCTAAATTAACTCATCAAGTTAATTGCACAGGAGAGTAAAATTAGATACTTTTAACTTATGTAGAGAGAGATTTATATAGATGATGTATCCCTTCCCCCTAATCTTCATGGGTTGTGTACAAATGGGACCTCCATATGTTGCGAACTACCCTGGATTTCTGAAATGAAAGCTTCCATCTTCCTTGTGAAGATTTAAAATTGCTTAACATTTAAATATGAAGACATCAGTTTAGCGGCTATGGCTAAGGCTGATACAAGGGACTAGCAGAAATGGCCTAGAACAATTAATTTGTTAAAGGAAATGAGCCAAAAGAACACCTATGTCTGAGACTCATGCTCTGCCATCCTAAGGTAATGCCAAACCCCTAGCAGCAAAGGAGAAAGGGAGAGATTCCCATTGTTTCCTATTTGAACCCATAATTGCCCCCATTTTGTGTTAATATCGAAGTCCAGGATATGTAAACAGGCACCAGGAATAAATGCTGGATCAGAAGTAAATCCCACACTTAGGAACTCCCCAGCCTACTAGTGGAAGCAACACATGAGCATTAATAGTTACAAATTTTGTTGCGTGGAGAGATGCAATTCCAGGCAGTGCTTCCTGGTGAAGGCAATGGAGTTGGGCCTGGGAATATGGGAAGTATTTAGGCTTATGGGCATAAGGAAAGATTGCATTGCAGAGACTGTTAATAATAACATAATAAAGATGATGATGATGATAGTGTAGTTGTTACGTATCAGTCAACAAGCTTAGGTATGCAACATGTATTTTCTTTATTTTCCATAAATCAACTTATGATTCCAACCTCCATTGCTAGGCTAATGGGAAATGCATCCTTAATCACTCTTGAACCTTCAACTCTCCCACCCTACAGTTGTGCCAAGGTTCTGAGGCCTTAACACGAAAGAGGCTTCCTTGTTGCCTTGGAAGTTTTAATTTATCTACCATCTTACCTGGTGTTAACTACGAATTTATCCACTTTCTGCCAGGTACTTTCTCACAATCAATACTTTTGACATGTGTGAGGAAGGTGCTGTTATTTCTAACTTCACAAATGAATGGTGTTAGTAACTTGCCCAAGGTCTCACAGCTGGTAAATGACAGAACTAGGAATAATCTGATTTCAGAGCTTACCCATAGCACCACTGGAACTACTGCCTCCCATGCATATGGACAAAGATAAAAAGGAGAGTAATCTCTGGAGATTAAATAAAATATACCAGAAAGTAGCTAATATTGGGTGGTTGAAGGCACAGAGCAGACAATGAAGCTAAGGACAAGGTTAAGGTCAAATTTTGAAAATCTTAGAAGGCCTTTGTTTGTAGGTGACAAGATTGTTTATGGAGAAAATCTAAAAGAATTGACAAAAAATTCATGAAACTAATAAATGATTATAGCAAGGTTTCAGGATATAAGGTTAATATTCAAAAGTCAAATAACTTTCCCATGTACTACCAGTAAACAAGTGGAACTTGAAATTAAAAGCACAATATCATCTACATTAGCACTCCCCTAAAGTACTTAGGTATAAATCTAACAAAATATGTATAAGATCTATATGAGGAAAACTACACACCGTAATGAAAGAAATCCCAGAAGAACTAAATAAATTGAGAGAATTTCCATGTTTAGGAAGACTAGGAAGACTCAAATTTGCCAACATGTCAGCTCTTTCTGACTTGATCTGGAGATTCAATGTGATCCCAATTAAAATCTCAGCAACTATTTTGTGGATACAAACAAATTGATTCTAAGTTTATACGAAGTGACAAAAGACCCAGATGAACAACATGACACTGAAAAAGAAGAACAAAGTTGAAGAACTGACATTACTGGACTTCAAAACTTACTATAAAGCTACATAGATCAAGACAGTGTGGTATTGGCAAAAGGGTGGACAAATAGATGGATGGAACAGAATAGAGAGCCCAGAAATAGGCCCACATAAATATAGTCAACTGATCTTTGCAAAGGAGTAAAGGCAATACAATGGAGCAAAGATACTCTTTTCAACAAATCATGCTAGAACAAGTGGATATCCACATGCAAAAAAATGAATCTAGACAGTGGCCTATCCCCTCTTAACAAAAGGCAACTCAAAATGGAACATAGACCTAAATGTGAGATGCAAAACTATAAAACTCCTAGGAAATAATCTAGATGACCTTGGGTATGGTGATGACTTTCTAGATATGACAGAAAAGGCATGATCCATGAAAGAAATAATTGATGAGCTGAACTTCATTAAAATTTAAAATTTCTGCTCTATGAAAGATACCATCAAGAGAATGAGAAGATAAATCACAACTGTAAGAAAATACTTGCACAAGACACATCTAATAAAGGACTATTATCCAAATTGTATAAAGAACTATTAAAACTAACAATAAGAAAGCAAACTATCCAACTTAAATATAGGCAAAAGACCTGAAAAGACACCTAACAAAATAAGATATACAAACAACAAATAAGCACATGAAAAGATGCTCCATATCATTTGTCATTAAGGAAATTCAAATTAAAGCAACAATTAGGTACCACAACACACCTATTAGAATGCCCAGAATCCAGAACACTGGCTGTACCAAATGCTGGTGAGGACATGAAGCAACAGGACCTCTCATTCACTGCTGGTGGGAATGCAAAATGGTACAGTCACTTTTGAAGACAGGTTGGCACTTTTTTACAAAATTAAACATACAGTCATCTCCCCTTTACTTCAGGGGAATACATTCCAAGACCCCCAGTGGGTGCCAGAAACCTAGGATAGTACTAAACAACCCTATATATAGTTTTTTCCTATACATACATACCTATGATAAAGTTTAATTTATAAATTAAGCACAGTAAGAGACGAATGATAATAATAATGAAATAGAATAATTAAACAATATACTGTAATAAAAGTAATGAGAATGTGATCTTGTCCCTTCTCTCCCTCTCTCTCCCACTCTCGAAATATCTTCCTGCACTGTACTTACCTATTTTAGGACCATGGTTGAACATGGGTAACGGAAACCCAGGAGCAAAATCGTGGATAAGGGGAGACCATTGTACTTTTGCCAGTATGATCCTTCATTCCTACTCCTTTGTATTTACCCAAATGAATTGAAAACTTATGTCCACACAAAAACAAAAATGTTTATATCAGCTTTATTTATAATTGCCAAAACTTGGAGGCAACAAAGATGTCCTTCACTTAATGAATGGAAAAATAAATATTATAAATTATAAATAAATATCTGGTACAAACTTTATTCATATTAAAAGGAAATGAGCTAACAAGCCGTGAAAAGACATGGAGGAAACTTAGATGTCTATGATTGAGTGAAAAAAGCCCATCTGAAAGGCTGCATGCTATATAACTCCAACTATATGACATCCTGGAAAAGTCAAAGCTATACAGACAGTAAAAAGATCAGTGGTTGCCAGGGGCTAGCAGGGCGGGAGGGATGAACGGGCAGAGCACAGATCATTTTTAGGACAGGGAAACTACTCTGTATGATAATATTATGGTGGATATATGTCATCGTACATTTCTCAAAACCCATAGAATGAACGGTAATGTCAACTGTGGACTTGAGTGATAACGATGTGTCCACGCACGTGCATCGGCTACAATAGGCGTGCCACTCTGGCGTGGGGCGTCGATAGTCAGGGAGGCTGTGCGTGTGAGGACCCGGGAACTCTGTACTTTCTGCTCAGTTTCGCTGTGAACCTAAAACTGCTCCAAAAGATAGTCTATTTAAAAGCAAAATAAAAAAAAAAAAAATCCTAAGAGGCCTAGTTACAGTTACTACTTTATTCGTGATCAGTGGTGACCCACCGAAGATTTCCACAAACACAGGAGTGATATAACTCTGATTTCCCATGGTTAATCTGGGAGCAATGCACAGTAAGGATGGGGGGAGAAGGAATGGGGAGAAGGAAGCAGAAATCCCAAGTGACTGCTCACTGGCTGGTCCATGCACAAGATTGCAAGGGGCTTGACAGGGCCATGGGCCCAGGAGGGACAGGAAGAGATCAATGACATCGTAGGGATGGGTCCCACATGATTTAGCACCTCAAGAGATACCACCATCCGAAGATGAGTATGACAGGAAAAGTAAACAGGGAAAGTAAGTCCTAGGGAAAGAGAAGAACGATGTTGCCATTAAAAGAAGTGTGAGACATAGAAGAAGTCAGAGTAAGAAGGAGCTAGCATAGTTCCACAATTTAGTTAACACACATTCTACAGAGGACCTCTAGAGAATAATTCTAGACCGAGGAACCTAAATCAGATTCCCACAGTACACAGATGAGGAGTTTTGCAAGTGTTTTGAACGACTGCCTAACACGCGACCAATCTTCCCACTCGCTCTGTAGCTAGGAGCCCTGGACACAGCGAGTGATGCTCTAGAGAAACCAGTTCCTCGGGTTTGGAGGGAGAAAATTGGTTAAATCAATCATACACAGCCAACCTACGAAGCTGTGCTCAGGGAGAAAGCTGTGCTGTCAGGGAGAGGGGCTGGGATTTTAAATCAAAGGACCTGGGTTTCCAGCACCATTTCTGCCACTTAATGAACTTGAACCTGGAATAAGTTATTCCCTTCTCTTATCTTCAGTTTCTTCTTATTTAAAATGTGAATACTAATAGGTATCTCATACAACTGTAATGAGAATAAATGGGGTACTCCACGTGAAGGGGTTTTGTAAAGTGCTATGCAAAAGTGAAGGATTTAAAGTTATTTCTACTTAGCGGAGTGAGAAGCCCATAATTGATTATAGATTCTGGATGGAAAAGAATTCAGTAAAAGGAGGAAAACAAGTTTTATACTCACCCAAGCAATTTCAGGTTACAGCATTCATTGTGTATGTATAATCCTCCCTCAGTATTCACAGGGAGTTGGTTCTAGGACCCCTACAAATACCAAAATCCATCCATCCTCAAGTCCTGCAGTCTGCCATGTGGAACCAACAGAAACAAAGTCTGTCCTCCACATAGGGCGATTTTGAATCCTGCATATGCAATATTTTATCTGTTTGTTCGTTTGTGTGTTTGTTTGTTTAGAGACAGGGTCTTGCTCTGTAGCCCAGGCTAGAGTAAAATAGCATCATCATAGCTCAATGCAGCTTCAAACTCATGGGCTCAAGGGATCCTCCTGCCTCAGCTTCCCAAGTAGGTGGGACTACAGGCACATACCACTACACCCAGCTAATTTTTAAATTTTGTATAGAGATGGGTCCTCCTTTGGACACAGAATAATAAAAGTTACCATTCCTTACCAATGAGTCAAAATAGCCTAGAGTCAGAGATGACACTGCTATTCATATACATCTTAGAAATATAAAGATATTTGTGACAAGCCCAAGGACACTCATTTGCATGAAAGTCCCTAATTCCTCTAGAACTATTAAAAAAAATTGGGGATTTGTGGCCCAAATTCCAAATTAGCATACAGAGACCAATACTGAAGATGGCTGCAACCACAATTCCTAAGAAGCTCCACGGTTCTAATTTTCTAGGCAAAAGGAGTTATAAACAAGCATGGATGTCTCCTAAAAAATCTATTCTTGGCTAGTAAGATGATTTTCTGGTAATTGAAAAAGTAATAACATGGTGGCATGTAGTCATGGGAACCAAATAAAAAGTGTTCCTCCCACCCTAGGTGTGGAATTCATCCTCTGCACTGGGCCAGTTCCCTGACACCCACCATGATCTCTCACCTTGGTTCTTCCACCTCTCAGTCCTGTTGGACTATCTACAACTTTAGATGTTAGTACCGTCACTCAAAACTATCAGATTCAGCTAACGCTGATACATAACAAACCAATCCAAAACTCAGTGGTTGAAACAACCACCACTTACTATTTCTCACACGTCTATGGATCAGGGAACAGTTCTGCTCACTAGGTCTGGGCTAGTTGACCTCAGCAGAGGTCACTCATCCATTGGGATTCAGTTGGCAGGTTCCTGGGGCCTGGCTGATCTATGTCTGAAATGGGACAACGTAGCTCTTCCATTTGTGTCTTACATCCCTTTAGCAAGCCAGCCTGGACATTTCTCATGGCAGTGGCAGGGTCCAGGAAAGAAAGAGGAAACATGTGAGCATTTTTTCAAGCCTCAGCTTGTACCAAATCTGCA
>VSMD01045091.1:0-34024 GCA_008750895.1 Mirza zaza | reverse complement strand
TGAGACAGAGTCTCACTTTGTTGTCCAGGCTAGAGTGAGTGCCGTGGCGTCAGCCTAGCTCACAGCAACCTCAAACTCCTGGGCTCAAGCAATCCTGCTGCCTCAGCCTCCCAAGTAGCTGGGACTACAGGCATGTGCCACCATGCCCGGCTAATTTTTTCTATATATATTAGTTGGCCAATTAATTTCTTTCTATTTATAGTAGAGATGGGGTCTCGCTCTTGCTCAGGCTGGTCTCGAACTCCTGAGCTCTAAACGATCCGCCCACCTCGGCCTCCCAGAGAGCTAGGATTACAGGCTTGAGCCACCGCGCCCGGCCTGAGTTGCACATTGGTATCATCTAGGAAGATTGATTTAAAATTCTGATTAAAATTAAAATTTTAAAATTAAAATTCTGATGCCTGGGCATGGCCCCAGACTAAGTCAGAATTTCTGGGGTTGGAGCTAAAGTATCTGTATTTTTTAAAGTCTTTAAGATGATTCTGATCGATAGTGAGAGCTTGAAGAGAGATTGAAAAGTGTCTTTTCAATCTAAATTAATTTGTAGTCAACAGCACTTGTATAAGAATTATATCTTAAAAATTAGGGCCAGGTGAGGTGGCTCATGCTTATAATCCTAGTACTCTGCAAGGTGGAGATGAAAGGATTGCTTCAAGTCAGGAGTTTGAGACCAGCCTGAGCAAGAGTGAGACCCCATCTCTTCTAAAAATAGAAAAATTAGCCAGGCGTCGTGTTGTGGCATGTGCCTGTAATACCAACTACTTGGAGGCTGAGGCAGGAGGATCACTTGAGTCCAGGAGTTTGAGGTTGCAATCAGTGTAGCTGCAATGAGCTATAATGTACTCTACCCAGGGCAACAGAGTGAGACTATCTCCAAAAAAAAAAAAAAAAATTAGGGCCGGGTGTGGTGGTTCACACCTGTAATCGTAGCACTTTTGGAGGCTGAAGTGGGAGGATCGCTTGAGGCCAGGAATTCAAGACCAGCCTGAGCAATATAGCAAGACCCTGTTTCTACGAAAAATAAAATAATTTGCCAGGTGTGGTGGTGTGTACCTGTAGTCCTGGCTGCTCAGGAGGTTGAGGCAAGAGGATGGCTTGATAGACCTTGGCATCCCATGGGTAAAAAAGAAAAAAAAAAAAAAGGATGCTTAAGGCCAGGCATTTAAGGCCAAAGTGAATTATGATCATGCCACTGAACTCCAGCATGGTTAACAGAGCAAGACCCTGTCTCTAAACAACAACAAAAATTCTGAAGCCAAAATAAAAAAGTAAAAATTAGTATAGTAATTACAGCATGAATATTAATAGATCATTTTCTGGATAGAGTCATGTTTTACATGTGTTAAACATATAAGATAACCTTGATCTTCAGGTTGTAAAAATATTTTTTAGAAAAATCAACAGAAAGCGATACCTTCATTTTGCATAGTGGTAGACAAAATAAAATAAATAAATGACATTTAACATTGTATGATGGTGATAAAAAAACATATAATGATTTTTAAATGAATACTAACTATGACCTTACTCTTTAAAATACTGTAGATACCTAAGCAGGGCAGAAAAAGGCCCTGTACTTTTTCTTCTACAATGCAGACTCTGTTCCACAAATAAGAATGGTAATAATTATTGTGCTTTTTATATAAAAATCTTTATAATAGTGTGTCATAATACTTTTTTTGGTAAAAGTACCATTTTGTAAAATGGTTATTGTAGAAAACATCCCAATTGATAAAATCGTATAGGGGTATCTCTTTGACACTCTGTGACACTGGAGGGTTCAAGTCAGCCAGAGAGGTTAAGTGTCTTTTCAATCTAAATAAAAATCTATATTTGGGGCCGGGCGCGGTGGCTCACGCCTGTAATCCTAGCTCTTTGGGAGGCTGAGGCGGGCGGATCGTTTGAGTTCAGGAGTTCGAAACCAACCTGAGCAAGGGTGAGACCCCGTCTCTACTATAGATAGAAAGAAATTAATTGGCCAACTAAAATATATAGATAAAATTAGCCAGGCATGGTGGCACATGCCTGTAGTCCCAGCTACTCGAGAGGCTGAGGCAGAAGGATCACTTGAGCCCAGGAGTTTGAGGTTGCTGTGAGCTAGAGTGATGCCACGGCACTCACTCTAGCCTGGCCAACAAAGTGAGACTCTGTCTCAAAAGAAAAAAAAAAAAAAAAAAATCTATATTTGGTTTTTAAAAAATGTAGCCATGATCATAAGTATGTCACATTGTATGTCCTTTATTTTTTTGCTTTATATTACATATTTTTCAAATTGTTGTGGTGTTTTGAGGATGTCATTTTAAATAGTTACATAATATATACTTTTAATAGTTACACAATATATGTTGTGTATATATAGATATATAATAATGTGCTTACCCCATCTTTTATTTTTAGATATTTAGCTTGTTTTCATTTTTTAAAAATAATAATATAAGCAATACTGTGATGAACTTCTTTATGAATAAAACTTTGTCTATATTTAGGGATTTTTAAAGGCAGATTTTTAGAAGCAGGATTAATAGGTCAAAAAGTATAATTATTAAAAATTCTTGATGCATGCTGCCAGATTGCTTTCCAGAAGATGGTTTTATCAGTTTATATTCCTTGTAGCAGTGTACGAAATTGCCTATTTAACCCCATCCTCGTCAAGAGCTATGGATTTGCAAAAATGATTCAGGATCAGATTTCCCTTGTCCTTTCTATGGACAGTAGCTGGTCATATTCAGCCAGCTCCAATTGTAGGTTCTCTGTCTGAATTCGTGGGTTTTCCATAGTAGTTAGTTAGATTTTGACCTTTATTCTTAGTAGACATTGAATCTTGCATAAATTCTATTTTCAAGTGATAGAGAGAGGTCAGTTGTCTTCATTATTCTATTAACTATATTTTTTCCAGGTATAGGGCTGAGGGAGAATTCTGTTGCATCTGAGAGTGTAGATTAAGTTGTAGAAGTAGCATGTGCAATGTGGTTTCAGAGGTTTTCTATTATACTGAATGTACAAGTTACCATAATATGGTAGGCCAGGGTTTTTTTCCTTGAAATTTAAAAATTTTTCTCCATATTCTTCTGTGTTATCCCTTGGGAGTGGGGGTGGGGTGTAGTGAAAATAATCTGTGGCTGCTCATTAAATCACCTCCTATAATTTATAGCTAAGAATGTCTCCTGCAAGGAAAGAGATTCATCTGAAAGGAGGACTTAATTTAAATAACTATCACAAGTGAAAGCCTGCATCTTTAGTCCCAAGAGTAGATAGAAGTAACCTAGTTACTCCTGATTTTCACATTGAAATTACCAAGTAGCAGTTTAAGAGTTCCGGCACTCTAACCTACCAGTTTTTATTAGTCAGTTTTACTCCCCATCTTTGCAGATACTTCTTTTGATTAGAAGTTTGATCAGTAGTGATCCCCACAGTTGCTAGCCCTGGCTACCTTGTGTGTATGACCATTTACTTGCATGATAGTTGTCAAATATAACTTCAGTAGTAAATTAAGTTGTAATACTTGATTTAGTTTAGAGAAAGGCAAAATGACCCATATGGAGAATGAAAAAATATATACCTCATTTGAGCATGTATATGTGGGGAGAAGATTTCAGGTGGGACATGCAAGAGGTTACACATTTTTCCCCAGCTAATCTACCTCTTCTAGAAGGATTATTGTGTCTGTGATTTCCTTGTTTTCCTGCAGGAGTTAATACCCTAAGTTTTGGCCAACATTGTTCCTAAGAATGCAAGCTCTGCCTTTAATTGTCTTTTCCATTGCAGCCAGCAGTTCCTGCCCCTGTACAGATTAAAAGACAATGAGGTGTGGGAGATTAGTAGTGCTCAGTAGTGGAGATGATCTCCAGTGATAAAAACATCCCTGTGGGATAGTTGCTGTGATGCTGTTACCATTATGATTAGTGTTTTGCATTCTTGGCTTTCCTGTTTGCTTCCTGTCATGGGTAAGTTAGTCATGTGAGGTTAGGAATAATGTCCTTTCAAAAACATGTAGAAAATTTAGTGATTCTTCATTTTTCATGTCATGGTTGTGTTTTACTTTATCTGTAGTAATGGAACGGCGCTATCCCAAGGAGGTCCAAGACCTTTATGAAACAATGAGACGATTTGCAAGGATTGTGGGGCCAGTGGAACATGACAAGTTCATCGAAAGCCATGCACGTGGGTGGTTTTTGAGCCTTGAGCAAGTATTTGTGTGTGTGTGTATGTGTGTATGTTTGTGTATTTATATAAATAGGAGAGATAATGGTGTGTTTTGTGTGAAGTTATGTAAATAAATAAATGGATATTCCTGTCGTGGTTCCCCTTTATTACCATGAGATAAATTTGGGACTGTGGAGGTGGGAGAAAAGAGTTTAAAAAGCCTATTGGCTTTCTTTTTTCCCAGATAAACAGCAGTGTAGTAGTTTTTCTTCCTACTTTTTATTATGGGAGTTTTCAAATATATATGAAAATAGAGATAATAATATAATGAGTCCCCATGTATCCATCACCCAGCTTCAGCAATTATCAACACGTGGCCAGTCTGATTTCATCTTTACCACCTACTCCCCTTCCTTCCTGCCTGCCATCAACTGGATTATTTTGAGGCAAATCCAAGATACCATATTATTTTGTTCATAAATACTTTACTACTAAAACTAGTTTTAAAAATGAGGCAGAGTTGGATGACTCATGGAGATAGTACCTCCATCATTCTCTTATCTTTCTCTGGTATTCCTGAGAGAGCTCTACCCAGTTACCATTTGATTTTTCACTATAAAAAATTAAAGTTGTTATGGCAGTAAGGCTAAGACTTTAAAACAGTCTGGACTTGGTGGCTTATTCTGTGCTTTCCATCATAAAATTTGTGTATTTGGCTCCGAAGTTTAGTTTTTAGAAGGTAATTTACCAAGGCTCTTATCCTATCCTCATCATGTGAATATTTCTTTTTTTTTTTTTTTGAGACAAAGTCTCGCTTTGTTGCCCAGGCTAGAGTGAGTGTTGTGGCGTCAGCCTAGCTCACAGCAACCTCAAACTCCTGGGCTCAAGCAATCCTCCTGCCTCAGCCTCCTGAGTAGCTGGGACTATAGGCATGCGCCACCATGCCCGGCTAATTTTTTCTATATATATTAGTTGGCCAATTAATTTATTTCTTTTTTTTTCTTATAGTAGAGATGGGGTCTCGCTCTTGCTCAGGCTGGTTTCTAACTCCTGATCTCGAGCAATCTGCCTGCCTCGGCCTCCCAGAGTGCTAGGATTACAGGCGTGAGCCACTGTGCCCGGCCCCATGTGAATATTTCTTACATAGCATTGTGGGCATTTATTTGAGCCAGGTTTGTTGTCCTCACCAGATACCTTGTTTGGTTGGCATTCTTGTGTGGTTTGTACTGGGTGACTGATCCTTTACTTCCTGTCCCAGTTTGTCTCATCCCTGGTTTTTGTGTCACTCCAAAGAACTATACTCCGTGGATTGTCCAGGCTCTTCCTTCGTTCTTTGTTTCAAAAGCACCCAAATTTAAATATTTTATCACATAATAACCCAAGCAGTACAGCCTGATCTGTGTACTCCCAGGAGGCAGAAACCTTTGGTTTATACAATGCTCTTTTGTTCCTATAGGAAAAAAGCTGTAAAGAAACTACCTGGGGCTTGAGCACAGAGTTTTGTCCTTCTCATGCATCAGGGCCACATCATACAATATCAGAGACAAGTTTCATAAAAGAACTTGGGCATGTGGGTAGAACTTTTAATGGGATAGGTAAAGCAGGGAAGCTTGGTTGTTTAAAAAATGATCTTCATTACTTTTTGTAGACAAATGAACTCAGCCATTTCACTAAGTTTTCTAGGAGACAAATCCAGCTGTTGCCTCTGGAGATAGCAGCTGGAAGACAGCTGGAGTAGGTTTCAGTTTGTGCATAAAATTTCTAATGAGAAGACCAATAATAGGAGTCCCCAAATGAAATTACCAAGTCTTTTATATAAGGCAGAATTATTAAAAATACTCATATCAAAAAATGCTCGTTGATGTTGATTTTGTTTTTCCATTTTTTTTCCTTCTTTTGGGGGAAAACAGTGGAATTTGAACTCCGGAGGGAAATCAAGAGGCTTCAGGAATATAGGACAGCAGGCATTACCAATTTTTGTAGTAAGTATGCTTTAGCTACATACTGTATCAGAGGGCAAGTGTCTTCCAAACATGTAGAGGAAGTCTCTGAGGGGTTGTAAATAAGCTTTCCTTTTTCAAAATGTTTTTAATCTTTCCAGTAATGTTTCTTCCATTTAATGCCTATGAATACCTTTATATAGGTTATCTGAGATAGAATAAAAGTTATGAGATGAAGAAAAGAGGTACTGCTTTAGATTTAGGATTCTGCTGTGGCTACTAAAAAAGTAGTTTTGCATACCAGGTTTTAGTGTCAGCCCTTTTAAATTTAGTGATGCATGGTCTTCTC
This sequence comes from Mirza zaza, assembly GCA_008750895.1. NCBI lineage: Eukaryota > Metazoa > Chordata > Mammalia > Primates > Cheirogaleidae > Mirza > Mirza zaza. The sequence continues at coordinate 27,592 of VSMD01045091.1, read as the reverse complement.
ATTTTTATAAAATAACCAAATTTCACCTGGCTCTAGGTGCTTGCATCCCAGTTACTTGAGTTAATAGTTGCTAATATCTATCAGGTGTTTATCATGCACCAGGCCCTATGCTAAGCATTTCACCTGGATCATGTCATTGAATTCTCATGACAAATTCATGAGGTACTATTAGCTCCATTTAATGAAGAAACTAAGGTATATTGAACTTGAAGAGCTAGTTAGTAGTAGAGCCAGGTCATAAAGGAAGACACTATATTATAGTAGCTAACAGCTTGGGGTCTAGACTTAGACAGATTGGTTTTATATTCTGGCTTTCCTGTTTACCAGCTCTGTGATTCTATTCAAATTTCAGTTTTCTAAGTCTCTTAGAGTTAGTGTGAGGATTAAATTAGAGATGATGCGTAAAAACATAGCATATTATATGGCACACAATAAATCCTCAATAAATGGCAGTTTCTCTTATTTTGCTGTTACTGTGGGAATGATCTTTAGCATCCCCTCCTTATTCCTATTTGAAGTCTTTCTGACTTCCTACAAGAAGTAGCCGTGCTTCTTCTTTTTTTTTTTTTTTGAGACAGAGCCTCACTTTGTTACCCAGGCTAGAGTGAGTGCCGTGGCATCAGCCTAGCTCACAGCAACCTCAAACTCGTGGGCTCAAGCAATCCTGCTGCCTCAGCCTCCCAAGTAGCTGGGACTACAGGCATGTGCCACCATGCCCAGCTAATTTTTTCTATATATATTAGTTGGTCAATTAATTTCTTTGTATTTTTATAGTAGAGATGGGGTCTTGCTCTTGCTCAGGTTGGTTTCAAACTCCTGACCTCGAGCAATCCGCCCACCTCGGCCTCCCAGAGTGCTAGGATTACAGGCGTGAGCCACCGAGCCCAGCCATAGCTGTGTTTCTTTACACAGCCCTTGAATGTAAGTTCAGCCTACTATAATGGTTCTTTATTTTTAACAGTAGAAACTGTTTTTGAAATGGAATTTTATGTGAAGCCCCAATCTACAAGTAAGAAAAAAGTGGAATTACTTTCATTGAAGTTTGATGGTTCAAGTTACGTGTAGAGAATGGGATCACTAGTATTTGGCAGTGCCCTTTCTCTTTACATTAACCCCTGAGATACTTCCCTAGTATCCTGGGGCTCTGTGGAATGTATTTTTTTTTTTCTTTTTAAGACAGAGTCTCGCTGTTGCCCAGGCTAGAGTGAGTGCCGGGGCATCAGCCTAGCTCACAGCAACCTCAATCTCCTTGGCTCAAGCAATCCTACTGCCTCAGCCTCCCGATAGCTGGGACTACAGGCATGTGCCACATGCCTGGCTAATTTTTTCTATATATATCTTAGTTGGCCAATTAATTTCTTTATATTTATAGTAGAGACGGGGGTCTCGCTCTTGCTTAGGCTGGTTTCGAACTCCTGACCTCGAGCAATCCACCCGCCTTGGCCTCCCAGAGTGCTAGGATTACAGGCGTGAGCCACCGTGCCCGGCCTGTGGAATGTATTTTGAAACTCAACTGGTGTAATATCTTAGAATCTGTATAACTTTGTTAACATGTAGAAAACACCATAAATGCTTCTGTTTAGCAAATGCATATAGAGACTCCGATACCTAATTTTGGTTACCAATATTTTTTGCCTCTGGGAAATAGTGAAGAGGACTAGTACTGGTCAAAGATAACTTCTTTAAAAAATTCTAATTGGGGCCGGGCGCGGTGGCTCACGCCTGTAATCCTAGCACTTTGGGAGGCTGAGGCGGGCGGATTACTCGAGGTCAGGAGTTCGAAACCAGCCTGAGCAAGAGTGAGACCCCATCTCTACTATAAATAGAAATTAATTGGCCAACTAATATATATAGAAAAAATTAGCCGGGCATGGTGGCACATGCCTGTAGTCCCAGCTACTCGGGAGGCTGAGGCAGAAAGATTGCTTGAGCCCAGGAGTTTGAGGTTGCTGTGAGCTAGGCTGATGCCACGGCACTCACTCTAGCCTGGGCAACAAAGCGAGACTTTGTCTCAAAAAAAAAAAAAAAAATCTAATTGGTTTTTAAGGAAGACCGTATGTTCATAGTACTGTGTGACTTAGAAAGATTTATAGAAAAAAACAGAACAGGAACAAATGTGACAGTAGTAAAAGTTAGTTACATTTTTGAGGGTGGAAATATGAATGACTCTTATTTTCTTTGTACTTTTCTGTTTTCTCCAAAATTTCTTACTGCACCTTCAAACTCCTGGGTTCAAATGATGCTCATGCCTCAGCCTCCCAAGTAGCTGGGATTACAGGTGCTCACCACCACTCCCAGCTAATTTTTTCTATTTTTGGTAGAGAAGGGGTTTTGCTGTTGCATAGGCTGGTCTTGAATGCCTAAACTCAAGTGATTCTCCTGCCTCAGCCTCCCCGAGTGCTAGGATTATAGGCATGAGCCAGGGTGCCTGGCCATGGCCCCAAATTTCTTAAAGATAGAGAAAGAATAAAAATATTTAGTGTTAAAGGGATTTCAGGTGGGTACAGTGGCTCACGCCTGTTATCCTAGCGCTTTGGGAGGCCAAGGTGGGAGAATTGGCTTGAGCCCAGGAGTTCGAGGTTGCAGTGAGCTATGGTGGTGTCACTGTACTCTGGCCCAGGTGACAGAGTAAGACCCTGTCTCAGGAAAAAAAAAGGAGGGGGTGTTCAGACTTGGGGACATCTACTTTGCTCTTGGAAAAATAACTATGATACCAGCTTTGCAAAGGAAACCAAAGACAGACAAACTTTTGGTCAGTTGGGAAGCCCTTCAGTGTTGCTGCACTGTCATTGAAGTCACGATGTTTTCTACATCTCTAGGTGCTAGAACCTATGATCACCTTAAGAAGACGAGAGAGGAAGAGCGCCTTAAACGCACCATGCTCTCTGAAGTTCTCCAGTATATCCAGGACAGTAGTGCTTGCCAACAATGGCTCCGCCGGCAAGCTGACATGTGAGTAATTAGTCTAGGGTGAAGGAGGCACTCCTTCCAGGGTGGTTTGGCCTTCATGTCTTTTTGGACACTTCTGTGGGCATCTTAAATGGCAGAGTAATAATAACTGGGTAGCTGGAAGAATTCAGAAAGGACTCAGAAACAGTGTGGTACTGACAATTTTGAGAGATATAACTGGCCTCCTATAATCTTCCTTTACTACTTTGATCTTACTTTAAAAAATTAGTGAATTCCCCCCAGCCTCCCACCCATGCCTTGTCTCCCTTTCCATATCTACTGGTATGATTTTCAGTGGAGAAACATGTTCCTATCCCTTCCGCATGAATGGTGTCAGTGGTGTTCCAGGTTATAAGCTTATCTTAACAATTCTGAGGAATTTTTTTTCCTCAGAACAGATTTTCTTTCTGGGTCAGTACAGTGAGATATCCTATAAAGTATAGTGCTGTCTCTCATTACATCTCTTCAAAGCGACTCACCTGATAAATGGCACCCAGTCCCACAGGGACTTTTGGAAATTGCTTTCTTTGATATGACCTAAGTTCAAATTCTTTTTTGTTGTAGTGATTCTGGCCTGAGTCCTTCCATTCCACTGGCTTCGAATTCAGGTAATTATTTCTCAGGCCAGAGCAAGTCTTAATTGTGAAGTTTGTATTCCAAGGGATATGGTGAGCCCCCCATCCTTCTCCCTCTGTGAGAGCAGAGAGCATTGGCAGAGTAATGGTAATCGAGGGTTAGCCCAGTGGATAAACATCAGCACATTTTCAGAATCTTCATAGACAGACAGGGACTATCCTCAGTGAGAGACTCAGAGTGAAAGAACTCCAGAGAGGTAGTATCTTTATTTTACTTACATTCATGAGCAGTTAGTTTATTCCAAGTTGTATCTACCACAAATTTTGAGATTTGTCTTGCAGGAGATAAATTAAAAGCTTTTTATCTAATATGAGCAAAGAAGCATGTTACTTGTCCGAAACTCAGAAGATTTCTTTATAAGTTGGAGACCTAAGGTATTTCTGTTTCTTAGCTTTACCTCTTTGGGTATGTCCTATTTTAAGATTAGTTTACAGAGCAAGATTAAGCTATATGCTATCTCATGATCCTTGGTGATTGATAATCAATGACTGACATTTGGAGAGGTATTAGTTACAAAGCTTGAACCAAGATTGTGGTGTTTCTTCACCTGTTTTCTTGGTTATCATTTACTCCTCCATAGGCTAGATTAGCCATTTCTCCTAATCAGACCATACAGACCACTCCACTGATTAGGGATGGAGTAGTCACAAAGTGACCTATTTACCATTTCACCATTCTTTGGCAGCTTGGAACAGACCTTGTAAATTACGTCTCTCAGTAGATTGAGGATCTAGATAGGGCTCAGATAAAGCTACTTTTTTTTTTTTTTTTTTTAAAGCTACTTTTAAAATGATAATTTTTTTCCTTTATTCCTTTGTTTCCAGCAATTGTTTTTGTTTTTGTTTTTTTTTTGAGACAGTCTCATTTTGTTGCCCAGGCTACAGTGAGTGCCATGGCATCAGCCTAGCTCACAGCAACCTTAAATTCCTGGGCTCAAGTGATCCTCGTGCCTCACTCTCTTGAGTAGCTGGGACTGCAGGCACGAGCCACCATGCCTGGCTAATTTTTGTTGTTGTTTCTATTTTTAGTTGACTGGCTAATTTTTTCTACTTTTTTAGTAGAGATGAGGGTCTCGTTCTTGCTCAGGCTGGTCTCAAACTTACGAGCTCAAGTGATCCTTCCACCTTGAGTGCTTGGATTACAGGCGTGAGCCACGGCGCCTGGCCCAGCAATTATTTCTTAATACTTAAGGGAGAAAAGGGAGCCTTTTAGCCAAGACAGTGAAATCCAAGTTTTATTTTATAAGTTTCTTACTTCCAACTCCTCCCCAAATCTAAATACAGAAATACAAATAAGTTAATACTGGCTAATTAAAATGAACGAACTGGCTAACATGATTGTGTAGCTTTGGCATTTGTGTTTTCTGAGCCATCTACACTTGCTTATTCATTGTTTCTTCCTAGGCTGGTGTCAGCCTTCTTCACCCCTTATATTTAGGTTGAGGAGACCCCTTATTCTCCTTTATGTTCTCAATTGCTCTTAAGGCAATGAAACATTGGAAGCCTGGCATCACTGATTGTAGCCAAGCCTCAGGTGACTTTTGTGAGGCACCAAATGATTTTATGTCCCTTTTTGAACATTTAGGATAAGCCCTTATCTCCTTTGTTGATATTATAGAAAAGCCTGTTTTCCTCCTTTGTTGATATTATAGAAAAGCTGCTTGTTATGGTCCCTCCTGTTTCTCTGCCCTGCCCGAAAAGCAACCTCCATAAAACATTTTCTTTTGTTTAACTCAGTCCATCTATCCCCAACTGAACAGTAATCCCAAATATATATTCAAAACAAAACCAAAAAATTTTGCACAGCAGGCTTTTCATCCTTACTAGTGACCTCCTGTTTGGGTTTATTTCTCAGGTATGTGAGTTGATCTCAGTCCCTGCTTTGCTATATAATGGCTCATTGTTCCTGTGTGTGGATCTTTCAGGTAAACAGGCTACTTTGGAAGGAACAGATATTCCCTCCCATAATAAATAAGAAGAGCCTTTTGCTGGCCTAACAGTCCACCTTTGATCTGAAGGCACATAGTACTTGGTTAATTACCATGTTTGCCTTGTACTGCTGGCAGAGTGATGAGGATTAGGGAATGTCTCTCCTGCAGAGTTGTTATTTCCATTCATCAGCTGTCAAGGCAGACAGTGTATGACCTTTCTTAACTGGATGACATCCGGGCTTCAGATTTTATAGTCTCCTATGTGGTTAGGAAGAAATAGGTGATAACTACTATGGTAAGTAGTTATAGTTGATGCTAAGGTATATGTGATTGTCTGTGTATTTTAGCAGTTTTAGGTAATTCATGTGCTCTGAATTATCTATTCAGCTGAGGTCAGCTCACAAAGCTGAGAAATAAACCCAAGTAGGAGGTCACTGGTCAGGATGGAAAGCTTGTTGTGCAAAAATTTTTTGGTTTTGTTTTGAATATATATTTGGGATTACTGTTCAGTTGGGGATGGATGGACTAAGTTAAACAAAAGAAAACATAGAAGTTTGTGGCGGTTGCTTTTTAGGTGAGGAAGAGAAATGGGAGGGACCTGAATTATCTATTGAGGGCACATAAGTTACCATTTTTATTTTCAAGTAAATATTAGGGTGTCCATGTTGCTAGCTAAACAGGCCTGAGGGGGTGAGGCAAGATTTCCTACAGCTGGATATAGTGATTCTGTACCTAGCAGGCCTGGCTGCACTGAACTGTCTGATACTTTACATCTGAGGAATTGTGACTCCTGTGAAATCTATGCCCTTTTCTGTCTGTATCTATAGGTAGACGGAGTGCACCACCCTTGAACCTCACTGGCCTCCCTGGCACGGAGAAGCTGAATGAAAAGGAAAAGGAGGTAACAAAAAGGAGGGAGACTAGAGGAAAGAGAGGAGGGGCTGACTATTCACTGAGTTGTCATTACAAATCCACTATATAATCAAACCTGTTTTGCTCTATTTATCTAACATACATACAGCTCTGGTGTATCCTGAAAGTAAAAGAGCTAAAGAGCCAACTCTTTTGCTTGTCACTCTGCCATGATTCCTCTTTTGGGAAGTAACATGTAACATGTAAATTAAATAGTAGCAACTATTATTTAATGAGCATTTACCATGTTCTCTATTATTAAGTACTTTATACATAAATGTAATTTTTTATAAACTTAAAGTAGCTTTTACATGAAAATAGGTATTTCCTATTAGATGGTGACTTTAAAAAGTTCTACACTTATTCCAACAATGTAACTGTCACTTAAAACTTTTTTTTTTTTTTTTGAGACAAGAGTCTCACTCTGTTACCCGGGCTAGAGTGCCATGGCATCAGCCTAGCTCACAGCAACCTCAAACTCTTGGGCTCAGGCGATTCTTCTGCCTCAGCCTCCCGAGTAGCTGGGGCTACAGGCATGCACTACCATCCCTGGCTAATTTTTATATATATATATGTTTTTTAGTTGGCCAATTAATTTCTTTATAGTAAAGACGGGATCTCGCTCTTGCTCAGGCTGGTTTCAAACTCCTGACCTCGAGCAATCCGCCTGCCTCAGCCTCCCAGAGTGCTAGGATTACAGGCTTGAGCCACCACACTTGGCCACTTAAAACATTTTTATGATTGTCTCCAGAGCATGTTTATAAGCATAAAGAATGTCACACATTAATTTTTATTATAAAAGTGACACGATCTACTTTTCTTTCCAGTTGCAATTATTAGACTTATATTCATATTGATTTTAGTTTCTAAAACTTAAATCCAGCCTCATAAGAATCAGCATCAAGAGTTTTCCCAAAAAAATGTGTCATAGCCTCCGAAGTCTATTCCAAAAGAAAAATTCCTCTTTTGCTTCTTATTGCTCCTTTTATAATTCCCAAGGTCATTCTCCCCATCTGCCATATCGTATCATTAGTTCAGGTCAAATAATGACGACTCTTAGTGTAGGAGCTAGTTGAGTCTAACTTCATCCACCAGGAACAGTAAAAATTAGTTTGGGGGTAGAAGGAAATGTATATTGTATTTATGTATTGCTGAAAAAGGTCACGGGCCAGTCTGGTTCAAATATTGAATGGCCTGGAATTTGAAGCATTTTTTTATCCTCACCCACATAATGGTGGCCCCAGACTGCCCATAGCTGGGTAATGTGGCAGGTGAACTAGAACTGAGCCAAATTTTCTAGATTTTTAGCAAAGTGGCTTTTTCTTATCAAGGTCTCTATAACTCCTTTCCCTTCAAAGTAGGAAATGTAATCACAAAAGCAGGACTACTGCTTTATGCTGATACTAAATATAATGTGATTCATACTTAGGAATCAAAGTATCTATACCCTCCACCCCACCCCCACCTCCCTGTGCCCTTTGGCTCTTCCCTGACCGCTGGAATAGTGCTGGGCCTCAGCCTGGGTATTTAGTGCTCACCCCCTGAGTGAACCTGGCTGCTCCTCAGGAACACATACTTGTATTCCCTAATAAACCTGGACACCTGAGCCAGCCTGCAGGCACTAAAGGCTCTCCTAGCATCACAGCCTGGCTTTCTTCCTGGGTATCTGTCCTTAGGGAGTATTCTCTCCAAAGAAGAGAAGACTAAATGGAATGTGGTCCAGCCACTCATCAACGCCTATAAATAGTTGGAGGTTGATGTCACATTTAAAAAATTTTTGCTATACCTGCTGGATTAAATTATGAGAATGACAGATGTTAATGTTTATTAAATTTACCATGTCTTGCAGCTCTGTCAGATGGTGAGGTTGGTCCCTGGTGCCTATTTAGAATACAAATCTGCACTGCTGAATGAATGTAACAAGCAAGGAGGCTTGAGACTGGCACAAGCAAGAGCACTCATCAAGATAGACGTGAACAAAACCCGGAAAATCTATGATTTCCTCATCCGAGAAGGATACATCACTAAAGCTTGAGGCTCTAAGGGCTTGGGACCAGAAGTCAGAAGTTTGGAATGTGGTGGGCCAAAGGACAATATGGGCATTCTGGAGAGTTTTGTTTTTGAGCTGAATTCTCATTGTAAAAAGAGGGGAAGGACAAAGGAACCCTTAAGTTGTATTAATGTCTACTTTCTTTCCACCCTGCTTTAAAACACTCCTGTTGTTGGTATTATGCTGCAGAGTTGTGTGCTAGATAAGCTATTATTAAATGTGAGTGGGCATTCATTCCTAACACCTCTTGTAACTAAAAGAACCATAGTACCTCACATCACAGTGTTGGTAGAAATAGAACTAAACCACAGTCTTCAGTCCCAGGAGTTCAGCTCAGATCCATGTACTTGAGAGGTAAGTTTGCTGATTATCTGCTTTGCCTTCAAACATTGCAGACAGATTAAAAATAAAGAGAAAGGTTTTAGAGCATCAGAAAGCCTTCTCTTTCTTTCTGAGGATTTTTTAAGCTGACAATTTAGGTTCCTGAGCAAAGAGAAAGAAAATATCCCCATGATGATGGTCTTGTCCAAAACTGCATCTTTAACTCTAGTGTCTGGCTTTGTACTTGGCAGTCTGGCTGTCTGATCTGCAGTAGACTTTTGAGGAGGTGGTACCAGATATAAAATGTCTCTGTTATTTTTAGAATTAATGGATTAAAATGTTTTGCTGTTTAATTTGTGGGCGTGTCAAATATTCTGGTAACTAAAGCACACTTCAAGTGTTGGTTGCCGGCCCCATCATGCTGCACTCTCTCTGCTAATAACCACGTGTGTCCTGAACTCACCCTGTTCTTACCCTGGGTTGCCCAGGATACCAAGCCCCTGAGGATGGAGATGATGCAACTAACTTCAACTTTGCTTTGACTGAGACCTGAACCCTAATTTCTCAATGGTGAAAAGCTAGCCTGCAATAAAAGCTGCTTTTAAACAGATGTGAAGCAGCTTCATATATGGTACTCACTAAATATGAGGGTGAGTAGCCCCACATCTGAAACTTGGTCCTCAAACCTTTCTGCAGAATAAGAAGCCTAGACTCATAGTCATGGTTATCTCATTTTATGTTACAAGCAAAGTTGTGTATAGAAATAACTTCTTCGGAATCTGCACAAATCACATCCAATAGCTGACTGATTCTTTAATTCCTTCTGCATTCAAACATCTAATTAAAATATTGTGTGTTTTGTTGGAAGCATCTGCTCAAATTTTCGATTGATGTAAATATGCATGCAGCTTGCTAATAGACTTCATCTAGGGGATAAGAAATGGAAAAAGACATTCTCAGGATCTGAGGGTTCAAATAGAGGACTTCGATTCTTTAAAAAGGATGTCTTGTGGAACTGGTCTCTTTTTTTGCATAGTCATATATCTCTTAGAAAACATATTTCACTACCACCATCACCCCTAGCTGGTTATGAACGGATTGCTTCTTACGCTAAAAGGTAAGAAGGGTTGAAGAGCCCTTACTCTTGATTAAGGAAGGCTTCCTGGGAGAGGTGGGCTTTTGAGGCAATGATAAGATCGAGAGGAGAGAGAAAAATGGCAGATGGAAGTAGAAAACTGTTCTAGACATAGGGGGTGGAGGATGATGTGGAGGCAGCAGTAGGAGCAAGGAAAATGGTGCCAAGAGATTTATTTTGCTAGAACACAAGGGGCAGCTGTGGTAGTTAGGAGTGGGAGGACAGTAGGACAGTCTGACAGAAACCTTGGAACCAATTGAACTCCAAAAGCTGGTGGGAAATCAGATTTGATGAGGAGAATAGCATGGTTGGAAATAGAGATAGAAAAATAAGGTGGTAATTTCAAATGACTGGATTTTTTAAAGTAGGGTTATTATTTCTTTGGTAAACCCAACTTTTCAAAGTTTAACACCCAGAATTCCTAGTGGGTTTTTCAAAGGCAAGCCATATTTTGGGTGAAGAGTACTGTTGAAGGGAGTCACTAAGTCGATTATCTTTTTGCATTTATAATAGAAAAGCACTTGGTGATACCTGGTATGGCTGGCTATGAAACATTATTTACTTCCATGTTCTTATCACCTAGGGAATGCTAGTTAGTACCAAAAACCCAGAGCTAGTAAGCGAAGGGGTTTTCAGAGAACATTGCATTTTTCCCCTTTGCTTCTAGACAGGGTTGGCCATAAATCAACTATGCTAAATAGAGGTCTTTCCTAGTCCACATCATCTCAGAAGAGGACGAGTTCACTCTGCAACTAAACAGCATGAGTAAGGCCTTTTACTGTTAAGAAAGTTTTATTGGAATTTAATATTAAAGATTTCTGCTGGAGTTCTGTGCATATCCCAGTGGTGGGAAATAGAGAACAAATCTCTTTTTGTGTAATGACTCTTCTCTGTGCTTAAAGACCAAGACTATTATCTCTCTTGAGAGACCAGTTACACTAAATATTCACAGTTTAGTTTTTCCTGGGTTACAGTTTCCATTCTTTTATTGTTTACTCCCCTTTTTTAAAAAAAAAAAAAAAATTGAACTGGTAGTTAAGCTACCAGTCATTAGAAGCTTCTTTAGCTGGGTTAGCTGGAAAAGTGGAAAGGACTGATGGGATAACAACAGAATCCCAGTTTAAGCTACTCTAGCTTTAGAAATATGTAGGTACATTATAAGAGAACTAAAATCTCCAATGTGAAGAATCAGAGGCCCAAATTACACAGCAGCTTGGGAGAACTCATTCATATACTTCCCAAAAAAACACTTTTCCACCCATTTCTAGGCAAGAGTGGTACAATGTTCTGAACGCATTCTGGAACACCACCCATCCATTTTTAAGGATGTCTTTGTGGACATCCTTTGTGGATACCTTCTAGACACACATTCCATTATTCTTGACAATACAAAAAGGTTTTTTACAACTTATATGTACCTGACTTTTTGTTTGAATTTCTTAAAAAGTTTGAGTCAAGAGGTATTGCTGATGTGGAAGCTTTGCCTTCCTTTCCAATGTGCTTACCCAGGTGCAGCTAACCTCTCCCAGATCTGCCAGAAAGGACCCTCTCTGGTACATGGGGCACTGCCATGTCTGTTGCTTTGTGTAGATGAGGTGACTGAGGTAAGATAAAAGATTTCCCTTTAATCAGACAAGATAGATACCTGACCTTCTGAATGAAATGTAGGTGAAATTGAACAGGATCTCAGTTCAAGCAAGGTCAGAGCAGCCTGGATAGTATAATCATGCTGATTAGGCACTTAATTTGGGAATGAGGATAGTAGTGTGAGCATTTAGGGAATATTTTGGAATCTAAGCATATCCTTGAAATATACATCAGAACAGAAGTGTTAGTGTGCTGCTTTTGAGAAGAGGACAAGAGTGAACAGTTTCTGAGAGGTCTGGAAAACCAGTTTCCATATCTGATGACAGGGAGTTCTGTTCATTGTTTGCTGTCTTGGCTTCCAGCAATTGAGGTGTACTGCAATGAAAGGGTATCAGTTACTCTTTGATTTGACCAAGCTTACAAATCAGAGACATAGCGATTTAAGGGAGGGATGAATGTCTTGTATTTGACATCATAATTCCTTTGTCACAATGAGTTACTTGCTTGTTATGCATTATGTAATAGGCCCCGTTCCCTGTTGATAGTAGGAATAAATAAGGAAGTGGAGATAAGAATGCAGTGACCAATAAAAGGTCTAAAACCCAAAACTCTGAGAGCTACAAAAAATTTGATTTAACAGATGTAGCCCTGACAGTTATCGAACTTTCCCTTGCCTTTGAAAACCCTGTAGTTAAACTTTGCCAGCCCAGACTTGCTGGATAATTGAATCTGATGCACTTACTTCAGAGCACGGGGATGAATTTCTGTGGGACCAAACTAATCATTTGGTTGAATTAATGAATCTCTTGTTAACCAATCAATACTTTTTTTCATCTTGCTCTGGTCTCCTTTGAGGTCTTGTGTGGCAGAAAACTTCTGGGTGGCTTCAATAATCCTGCCTTGGTCCAGAGTTGTGTTGAACAGAACCAGCATCTTAGGAAGTGTGGAAAGGAGAAGACCTCATAGTTTTAGGAAACCAACACTTTCTTAAAGCAAAAATGCTGAAATGCTGTCATTTTATCACCCTTATTCAGTGAACTGACAGCTAAGTGCCAGCTCATGACACTTCTAATGCATCTCTCCTCTCCTTGGAAAGCTATCTGCCAAGTATATTGCCCCTTTCTGAAATTATTTACAATGATCTAAGCCTCTCTTTTTTCCTATTGAACAATAGATAACTAATGATTTGGTCACCCCTTCCCCCATTTATCACCCTTCATTTAGAGAATTCCTTTAAAACATAAAAACATCAAGAAATTTTTAAAAGATCATTGGAACCTGGGCTGTGGAACTTAATTTCAATGTGCCCACTTAATGTCCCCAATAAGAAAACTGATGTTTTTATTTCAGTTTCTAATCTTAGGAAGTTGTCAAAGATGAAAAGGGTAATTTTCAGGGTAATTTAATAGCTTTTCCCAAAAAGTTATTGAAAAGGAGGGAGAAGGGTTGAAATGTCTTGAAGACACTAGCTCCCAAGTACCAAGGGCCTTACAGATAGGTGGACGGATTTGAACAGCATTTCCATACAATATCCCTTGTTAGGAGCCCCTTTTTAACCATAGGGAAACTGTAGCTGATACAGCCACTCCAATGGGGGGAGGAACATTTATCTAAGCTCCAGCCACAGATAGGCAATGAAAATGTCAACCTTACCCAGTTCTCCACCCCCATAAGAAAATCTTTGCCTTGTTCTGGGCGTGTATAGCTTCAGATTCAGGACACCTGTCAGATCTAAGACAGGGCATGGGTTTTAACTACATGATGCAAAGCAAAACGCTTTTGAGAGCAAAATCTCCCAGGAGTGCCTCCGCCTCCAGCAACTGCAGAAAAGAAGGCGTTTGTGGGAGAGAAGGGTGGCTGTAGACGTCATTGCATCATCCAGATCCCAGCTGTGACCTGGCTCAGAGTTTTCCAGTTAAAAATAACCATGGTTGGGGGGCGGGGTAAACTGTTGCATCTCCATGGAAACTAGGAGGCAGGGAAGACAAGCCATGGATTTTTAGTATATATGGCAAGATGATGTAGATGTAGGGGCCGGAAGCTTAGAGGCCCTCTGATGAAGGGTGATACCCCTATTTAGCATCCAGGATGTCCCAGACACTGCTCCAGAGCTCAGGAGACATGCTTTGCATCCAGGATATATTTACAACTCATGTAGCTTGGGTCTGGTGAAGAATAATTTGAATCTTCCAACTTCCTGTAACAGATTTGCCACTATTTGGCAAAGCAAAGAGCAGACGAGCAACACTGTAGGTTAGATGTTGCCTTTTAACCAATCTGGGAGCCTCTGCTACCCTTCCATTCACATTCTGCTCCTTCATTTGCATAGTCAGTGGCTGGATATGATACATGTAACAATTTATAACTAGAGGGAAGTCTCCAGGCTTTCTGGCTGAGTTGTACATCTATTCCCCTTTAGTAGGACCAGGTATTTCCTCCTTGATGTTGCAGGAGGTTATGCAAAGCATCATTAATTACCTTGTTTATCTTCAAAAGTCTATCTCCTTTTGTTCATAAAGGGCAAGGAAAAAAAGTATGTCTCTTAATCATTTCTGGTATAGTAACTACAGAGTTAACTAACTCTTGGGGGAAAATATTTCTTCATTTCCCCTTTTTGAAAAGGTTTCTTTAAAAAAAATACTTTTCCCATGTTTGGGCATTGTGGTTTATGCCTGTAATCCCAGCACTTTGGGAGGTTAAGACAAGAGAATCACTTGAGGCCAGGAGTTCAAAACCAGCCTGGGCAACATAGCCAGACCCCGAATCTACAAAAGAATTAAAAATTAGCTGGGCCCGGGTAGTGCATACCTGTAGTCTGAGCTACTCTACTTGGGAGGCTGAGGCAGGAGGATAACTTGAGCCCAGGAGTTAGACATTACAGCGAGCCATGATTGTACCACACTGTATTCCAACCTGAGTGATAGAATGAGACCCTATCTCTAAAAATAACAAAAAAGTATTTTTCCTCAGATGCATGAATATATTTTAGTTGTTAACAGAATTTTTAAAAACACTTTAATTTTTAAATGAGTTTACAGAGCAAATAACTGGAAGAAGTAAGGATTGTTCACATTGTTATTGGCCCTATATAGATAAATGCTTTCTTGTTTACCTGGTATATTGGTATATTGGAAAGATGTGAGCACTAACCCTTGTTATGCTATTTAATAATAATGCAACCATGGGCAAGTTTCTTAACTCTTCATATCTAAAGTGTGGTTGATAATACCTACCTGAGTTTAGTGAAGATTAAAGAGGTTAAGGTATATAACACAACTAATGCCTCCCTTTTTCTGTCCTATTGAGCCTTTTATATTTTACTTTTTTTTTTTTTTTTTTTTTTGAGACAGAGTCTCACTTTGTTGCCCAGGCTAGAGTGAGTGCTATGGCGTCAGCCTAGCTCACAGCAACCTCAAACTCCTGGGCTCAAGCAATCCTCCTGCCTCAGCCTCCCGAGTAGCTGGGACTACAGGTATGCGCCACCATGCCTGGCTAATTTTTTCTATATATATTAGTTGGCCAATTAATTTCTTTCTATTTATAGTAGAGACGGGTTCTCACTCTTGTTCAGGCTGGTTTCGAACTCCTGAGTTTGAGCTATCCGCCTCCCTCGGCCTCCCAGAGTGCTAGGATTACAGGCATGAGCCACCACGCCCAGCCTTGATATTTTACTTTTAATTATCTTTTTTTTTTTCCGGAAAGGGTGACCTGCATAGCCTTTGATATTGTAGTTTAACTGTAGTCATGTATAAACAAGCACATGATTTTCTTGCACCACACAATTCACATCATGCAAAAAATCTCAAAGGGACATTAAGATCTGAAAGATAGAACAAATGTTAAAACAGACAGATGTGCCTTTCGCAAGGATGTTGTTTATCTTGAAATTCTCAGCACTACATCATTGCCACAGCTCTAGGGTTGAATCAAGGGCAGAAAATTTCATAGACAGGTTTTAAATTACCTAGTTATCCTAGACATGTTGTAATGTTCCCTTTTATGATGCCTACCTCAAGAAGGCTGATGTCAGGTTACAAAACTGTATGTATACTATGATTGTAATTGTGTAAAGAAACCTAAAAAATCTTGCATAGAAAAAAGACCAGAAAGAAATCCAGATGATTATTGTTGTTTTGTTAAGAATAAAATTAGGTGATTCTTTTCCTCTTTTTTTGGGGGGGGAGGGGGTAATGTGACATTTCTTTATTACTGGAAAAATAAATTTATGATAACTGAAAATTCTGAAAATAGAAGTTTAAAGTATTTTATATTTTAATTAAATCTAGTTAAACTTTATAATAATAGTCATATAAGGTGCTACCTTAACAATCTTACAAATTAGCATAAGCCTTTGATAAATTTCTATAGTAGATGAAATGTATTTTGAGACTTCTATCCTGCTAGTTTTTTTTTTTTAATCTTTTCCACATTCATAGAGTTTTCTCCCAGATACCTGGTGTTTGTCCAGGACAGTATTTTAAAGATTTACTTCTCTCAGGGGATTTGGATTTTTGTAACCATCAATGACATATAATCTGGAATTACAGGCACTAAACATCTGTGAGCCATAGGACCTGATGACACCCCCAAGGCAAACTTCCATAGATTGGGGCGCCTTGATCGTCACTGTTCACCAGTTCTGACAGATACATCAAAGCTGTTACCAATTTGTTACCTAGAGGCAATGATACAAATAGACGATGCAACTATTATTTCTGAGGGACCCACAAAAGTCTGATTAAGGAGCAGTCATTGCCCAAGTAATTAGGGAGAATATTTTTGGAAAAGCAGACATCAAAAGCTAAGCAGGCCGGGCGCGGTGGCTCACGCCTGTAATCCTAGCTCTCTGGGAGGCCGAGGTGGGCAGATCGTTTGAGCTCAGGAGTTTGAGACCAGCCTGAGCAAGAGCCAGACCCCATCTCTACTATAAATAGAAAGAAATTAATTGGCCAACTAATATATATAGAAAAAATTAGCCGGGCATGGTGGCGCATGCCTGTAGTCCCAGCTACTTGGGAGGCTGAGGCAGCAGGATTGCTTGAGCCCAGGAGTTTGAGGTTGCTGTGAGCTAGGCTGCCGCCACGGCACTCACTCTAGCCTGGGCAATAAAGTGAGACTCTGTCTCAAAAAAAAAAAAAAAAAAGAAGCTAAGCAAAGTAGAAGTTTCTGCTCTCTACTTACTGTGTTAATCAAATCAGCTCTGACTCTGCAAAGATGCGCTGCTTATTTAGTTGGAATCAGGAGGACCTAAACCCTCCCTGGCCACAAATTGTAGTTTTATAGCAGACAGCTTCTAAAATGGTTCTACACTAAAATAGTTGACACCTATAAAGAAATTAACATATTTATAGTCTAGAAATGTGCTGTCCAATAAGGTAGCCACTTGTGGCTGTTTAAGTTGACTAAAATAGAAAAAAAATAAAAAATTCAGTTCCTCATTCATGCTAGCTACATTTCAACTGCTCAGTAGCCACATGAGGCTAGTGGCTACTGTATTGGACAGTGGAGACATAAAACATGTCCATCATCACACAAATTGCTATTGGACTGCTGATCTAGAAGGGAATACCTTTAAATTGCATTTTTTTGGTAGAGGCGTATATAAACACACACGTCCACGTTCTATAAAGGCATGAAGCACCTCCCTACCCGCAGGCATATATGTACAGTCATTAAATGGTCTTACTGACTTCAGCACTTCTTCCTACCTTTTTTTTTTTTTTTTGTATACAGAGTTTTGCTCTATCACCCCAGGCTGGAGTGCAGTGGCTCCATCACAGCTTATTTGCAGCCTCGAACTCCTGGGCTCACGAATTCCTCCCACCTCAGGCTCCCAAGTTGCTGGGAGTACAGGCACATACCACCACACTCAGCCAATATTATTTTTTTGTAGAGATAGGGGTCTAGATATGTTGCCCAGATTAATGTTGAACTCCTGTGCTCGATCCTCCCCCTTTAGCCTCCCAAAGTACTGGGATTATAGGCGTGAGCTACCTCGCCTGGCTCTATTCCTACTTTTCTTAATCTCTAAATTTTTACACACATATCACACTCAACACAAATTCTACCTTAAGCATACCTCCCTCTTCTTCACTGATGAGGGTATGTTTCTTCATGGTGGCTTAGTTCCCATAATCCATGAAATTGCCCAGCCCCTTGTCATTAACTAGAGCTTCTTCTGGAAACCTGCCTTCTGTGTAACAAACAAACTGGAATCTGAAGAGGGATATATCTGTTTGTGCTGCTGAGTCATTGAGTTGACTGAAGGAAGGACAATTCCTGGGGGTGGGGGGCGTGCAGAACCGAAAGCAGCATACAAGAACTTCTGTTAGAGATTTTGCGATTTTTCATGTTGGTATGTCAAAAGTCAGTCACTAGATGAATGGATGGAACAATTTAGTGCTGGGAAGATGCCTTTCCTGGGCAAGATTTGAATTCCTAGTGCTTTACCCTGAATTGTATTTTGTTTTCTCATAGATTAATTTTGCCTAATTTAAAACCTTTGATAATCTTTATGAAGGCAAAAACAAGTCTCTCTAGTCTGGGCTCTCCCAGGATTATCACTATATGCCTTTGATGTTATATTTTTGTCTGCTTCCCAGACAAAACTTTTAGATATTCCAGCACCCACATAACTCTGAATCCGGCTGGCCAGCGGAGACTAGGAAGACCATGAACAAACCTCCAAGCTTTTGGTTGACGAGGTCGGGAGATGAAAACCCAAAGCGCGGTTTTTACTCCCCCCTCCAACCACTCCTCCCAAACGTAACTACTCGTTTGTTCAGTTCGGAGGCCAGCGATTTACAACGGTGAGGAGCAGGGGCTGGTGAGTAAAGGGCTGGGCATGGAGTCAGGACTCAGGTGTCGTCGACTCACTGCAGAGCCTTGAGGAAGTCGCTGACACCTCCCCCGCGTTCCCCTCACCTGCCAGAGGCAGGAGGGAGGGCTGGGTTGTGATGAAAACAAGTCCCATTTACATCCACTCCTGTTACAGATGGGCAGACCTGAATTAAAAAGACCCCCAGAGTGACACAGCAAATCAGCCCTTAAGGAATCCGTGTGTCCAGCCTGGGCTCTGAAGACCCCGCCGCCCCGGCTGGGAGGCGCGGGCTGTGGCTCTGGTGTTTGGAGGCTCAGAGGGCACCTGCGCCGCGGCGGTGGCTTGGGGGTGTGGGAGCAGGCGGGAGGTGTGGGGATGTGGTACGTGTGCGCCTTCTTCTCGTCTCTGGCGCTATAGCTCCCACAGCTGCGAGCAGCTGCCCGTACCTGTTCAAGCCAAACCCATCCACCAGTTGCCAAGAAGTGTATTTTCTTCCCTCGACTCTCCGGCCCCAACTCCCGGGCTTTCCTGAGCCGGAGAGCAGTGCGGGCGGGGTGAGGGGCGGTGATTCGTCCCTAACTGGGGTCTTCACACCTTTGTGTCGTTTCCTTGTCTTCAATCCTCTCAAATCCAGAAAGTAGCCCCGTCCAGCAAGCACCCTGCACCCCGCCTCAGCCCAGCTCGTAGGCGGACGCCCAAGTGGGGCGGCGGGGTCGTGTGTGTGGGACGGGTGGAGAGACGACGCGGGTCCCCAGCAGAGGGCCGCCGGGGGCAGCGGCTGTCGCAGGGGCCGGGGCCGCGTCCAGGCCGCACCGCACGTCGCGGAGCCCAGCGCGCAGGCGCGCCGCCCAGAGCCCGCGCGTCCCCGGCGGCCCCGCCGGCCCCGAGCGCCCCCCCGGGAGAGGGCGGCGGGGCGCAGGGAGCGTGCGCGCGGCCCGCCCCGGGCGCGGGCGGAGGGAGGAGGAGGGGCGCGCGGCGCCCAGCCCGCAGAAGCCGCGAGCCGCGCCGGAGGACGGAGCCCCAGCCGCCAGCCGCGCCGCGCCGGTAGGGGGCCGCGGACCTGGGGCTTTCCGGGGCGGGCGGCTGGGGCGGGGGCCGGCGGGGCGGGACTGCGCGCGACTGGGCCCCTGGGCGCGGGCGGGGGCCGGAGGCCCGCGCGACCCTCGTCTCTGGAAACTTTGTGCCGGCGTTCCCACCTGCTCCGGGGCGGCAGGAGAGGAGCCGGCCCCGCCTCGGCGCGCACCCCTGCTGCCCCCCCCACGCCGGGACCCCGGCCCTCAACGGCGGGCATCCTCCTCTCCCCTCCCCCCCGACCCCTGTGCTCTCCGGCCCGCGTGGCCTCCGCACCGGGCCCTCAGCATCCGCCAGCTCTGGAGCCAACCGCGGCGTTTTGCATCTTGCTGAGGTTTCTGGTGCATTGACAGAAGCAACTTGACTTTCAGCGATGCCAAGTATTCAACTTGAGTCTTTCTCTGCGGCAGTAGAGTGGTGTGCACAGTGCTAACGTGTCGTTTCGTTTCTCCTAAGTACCCTTGCTCCAGAGCGAAGTTGAGTAGTTGTTTGTGTGGGAAAGGAGTTGCGTGCTGTAGCCGCTTTAAGTGGATTGTATAACTCTAGTTTATTTAGGTGGATGTTGCCAGTGGTACCAGCCAGTGTTGTGGTAACTGGGCATCCCAGAGGCAAGGGAAGGAGGAGTGACTTACAAATGCAGTTTTACTGTGTAGGGAATTTTTTTTTTGTTTTTAAACCACCTTGTTCTTTCCATCCGGCAGGACCTCAAGGCATTTAGCATGTGTTAACTCGTTTAGCTGTTCATTATAGTTTTATAACAGAGGTAGGTGGAGAGCATTACCTTCCCGTTTTACAGATGTAAAAACGGAGGCAAAGAGCTAACTCTGGATTCTTTGCTAACCTTAAAGGAGTATAGACCAAGAGATTTAACCCAATGTTTCCTGGAACGCCTATTGCATAAAGCCACTCAAAAGCATGGTGGAATGTTCGACCGTCCTCCCGGAGAGGGTATAGATCAATTAAAAGTCAGGCCACGGCCAGCCAGCAGCAGCTCCGTGCACGGGACTCAGATCTGCCACGAAGTTAAATGACACTGGACAAGTCACGACTTCTCTCTGCTTATTTCCTTCCTGCTCTTTAAAATGAAGGGAACAAAGGTGCTGTATTCTTTGCAAAGTTGTGTGTGTCTGGACTCTGGAAGCTCCACTCCCTTGAGCTGCAATTTGGTTATTGTTACTTGTTGTAGACTCATAAAGGCCCCCAGTCTCGGTTCCCTTGAGAGACGCAGGGAATGAAGTAGCTCCAGAAAGAATAACCACCTCTTCTTCGCCAGAGACACCCGAGAATTCACATCAGGGACAGGCTGGGACAGAGACCCCGCCTGGGTGGTGAGGAAAGAGAGTTGCCGGGTGGAGGTAGGAAGGAGCTCTGCACAGGCGGCTTGACACATGGGCCCTATTCCTGCCTCCAGCTCTGACTCATCTTCTGACGCTTGGGGGAGGAGAGGTAGTTGCTTGGTATTTTTGGCTTTCCCCCATAAAACTGGAGACAGTTTCCTTCATTCCAAGCCTTTTTAACGTCAGTGTCGAACGTGTCTATGCTGTTCTCATCTGAAATCGTTCATATTGGTTGACTGCAGGTATGACTTCTGTAATACTGTTTAATAGAATGGCATAAATGTATATTCATATCATAAAAAACTGGCCAGGTATATAAGTCCAGGAAATCCTTTAAAACTTTAGCATTTTAAAAAGATGGACTTTAGAAAGGAATCTGTTGGGTGAGATTGCAATTGGGATTTTGTTTTAAGGCAAGGTGGGCGAAAAATGCTTTTTCTCAGTGTTACAAGAAATACATTAATCATTCTCTGTGTAAAAAACTTAAATTTCACTAATAAGGTTAAAGCCTCCTTTTGAGTATCTTTCTCAGAAGTGACTGCTGTATCTTTATCAGTTTGTGTGTATTCTTTTAGACTTTTCTAAGCATTTTCATAAATGTCTTTTTGTACAAAGCAGTATTTTAACTGAAATTATTTTAAAATCAACTGGGCCTGTTCATAGAAATTTGGCTTCTGTCCAGAACAGGTAGCATGCTTTATCGATCGTAAAGTTTTAATAATCCTGATAGCATGGTGATATTTCTCAGGGCAAACGACCCCTTCTTAACTTCGGAGTATTTTAATCATTACGATCCTGAGCTAGACTCTCAGATACAGAAGAAAACTTTCCTATTTAAAAAAAAAAATCTAGGCCTACAAGTGTTTTGTCTTCCTTTGCTTATAATTAGGCATCAAAGGGAGGGGAAAGCAGGGAGGGTTGCCAGAGCAACAGAAGGCCTAAGTATAAACTTAACACCGCTAACATATAAGGTGGTAGCTTTATTATTTATGAAAGCTTCACTGGGATGAAGACAAAGAAAGGAAAGGAGAATGTTAATGTGGGCACACTTTAAATCAGTAATTCCAGGAAATGGATGAGCTAAAACAAAATTCATGTGAGGAATTTAGAGATTTCTATATTAAACATTTACTGAGGACTTCTACCATTGCTAAAGGTACTATGCTGAGTGCTGGGGAAAAAGGCAAATAAGGTCCATCCCTGACCTTTATGAAGCCGACCGGCTAACAGTGACATTCAGAGAGGATTGGCTGGAATTGCAATGGTTTTAAATTCCTGGAAATCCACATTGTATTTATTTAACCTTCTAAATTGTGAAGTATAATGTACAGAAAAAGGTATAAAACAAATGACTAACTTGATGAACTATTTTAAGGAAAACACAAGTGTAACCATCTTGCAAGCTAAGAAGTTGCTTCCCCCTGCTTTTTCCTAAGAACAACCTCTCCCCCCCATTGGTAACTTAGAAACCACTTTTATGGAAATCACTTCCTTCCTTTTCTATAGTTTTTACCCCCTAAATATAAATCTCTAAACAAAATAGTTTCATTTTGCCTGTTTTTACTTCTATGCAGAAGGAATCAAAGTAGGTATTCTTTTGGATCCTTCTTTCTTTTGGTTGGCATCATAAATGTATACACCCACACCTATATAGTTTTTTGTTTAAATTCCTTCCTACAGCATGCTATTTTTTAAAGTACATCCATGTTGTTGCCTGTGACTGTAGCTAGTTCAATTTTGTATGAAATACCGCAGATTATCCACCCACTGTTGATGGACATCTGGGTTGTTTTTGGTCTGGAGCAATTTTGAACAGTCCTGAATCAGGTGCGCATATTTTCAGCATTACTAGTTGATGCCTGTTTTTCAAAGTGGTTGTTATCAATTTACATTCCTTCCGTGGTGTCACCCTTGAATTTATAATCTACTGTTTAACCACAATATGCTTGGACATTTCTTCAATGAATGAATAAATGTCACCTAAGTAGTCTTATCCCTGGCCCATCATGTACCAGTGTATGTATATTTATTTTCATATTTATTTTAGTTACCTTTTTTGGACTAACAACCATTCAAACACCAGAAATGGTTTTTTTTCACTGCATTTGGTTGAGAAATACCTAATAGATCCTTCCATGAATCTTTTTTTTTTTTTAAATGGATGAGTAGTTATAGGAAAATTTAAATATGCAAAGTAGAGTACTATAAATAAAAGTGTCTAATACCTAGAAGTCTTTTAAAGCTCTTAAGTAAATCCTGCCTCTGGTGAATGCTTGCATTGTGTCCACCCTTAAATGTGTAGGGCAGTCAGTGTGATGCGTGCGGGAAAGCAGGCCTGTCCTTACAAAAGCACCCTCGAGGATGGGACTCCCACACTCGTGGACCTGTACATGTTCCCTGAGAGGCACTGAGCACAGACGCTGGTGCCTCCTGCCTTGGCAATTCCAAAGTAACCACAACTTCTTTGCTACAGGAATAAATTATTGTTTTACAATCTTTAAACTGTATTTTTTTCCCCAAATCTTCCTTTGTATTTAAAAGTAAAGGTAACTTAGAGCTGGGATTTTTGTTTGTTTTAGAGACAAGGTCTCACTATGTTGCCCAGGCAGGGGTCTTGAACTTCCTGGGCTCAAGCGATCATTCCTCCTCAGCCTCTGGTGTAGTCCCAGTACAGGCAGTAGCTGGGACTACAGACACTTGGGCGGCTTAGAGCCGGGTTACATAGAATTGCTACCTTCTGAACAGACTGTTGCCAAGTTAACTTTGATTAACCATGTTTGGTTTTGCCAGCAGGATTTAAAACTAGCTGGGGGTGGGGTGAGTGAGTGAGTGTGTGTATGTATGTGTGTGTGTATGTAAGAAAGAAAAAAAGAGCAAAAGAGGTTGGGGAAAAAAGGGGAAGTCACCTGAGGACAGTTATTAAATTCAAGTGTGTGTTAAATACCTACTGTGTGCCTAATATTGTGTGTCCTTAGAGCAGAATATTCTACAGTTGTGTAGGTTTACAAAGTACCCTCAGGTGGATCCTTTTTTTTTTTTTTCTTAGCTGGAGGGATGGTGGAAGAACACTAGCCCAAAGAATGTGAGATTTGTAGTTCTTTTTTATTTCTTCTGTAAGGCATCTTGGAAAATGGCTAAATTACTCTACTTTCAGTCTTTATTTACATAAGTTACAAGTACTTTTTGCTTATTATAGTAAAGATTTTTCAGATTCCCTAAAATAATCATTATTTTAGAAACCATATGTATATAAATTAGAAGTTTTCAAGAAAAGGCACCCACAGGAGGAGAATTAAAAAGTAGTGTCAGAACCTCTTAAATCTGAGCGATGGCAGGAGGAATCCTGTTTGTGTTCTTTGACATCCTCTGGGCCCTCCAGTGGGCGGCATTCACGAGCAGCTCCATTTCCCACCTGTTGCAGGGTATGTGTGAGCCGGGGCCAGGAGCCTGAGTGCTCAGGCCAGGCCAGGCCAGGCCAGGCCCGGCCCTGTCTGTGCAGCCCACCCAGCTCACCTTGGCACTACCCTTTCTGGCTCACACTCGCAGAGAGATCGACTGCAGGTCCAGTTTGCTGCAGTTTGGTCAGCTTTTCCACTCTCCCTGCCATCTTGAAGTCTCAGTGGACAAAAAGTCTCTTTTGAAATTCGCATGCAACTGCTGGGCTTACTTCTGCCTTTGTCCCGGAACAGTTTCAGCATAGATAGCCTATGGCAGGTTTTTTGACTCCTGAGGTCTTTGAGTTTGTGGGTACACACGAGAACACCCTTTAACAAGAGCATGCTGCTGCTGCTGATGAGCAAGCATTACGTGGCGGAGAGCCCTGTAGCTCCAGCTCTCCCCTCCTGGAAGAGAGCAACCTTGAGGTGAACTTGCTTGAAGTTTTAAGGAAGCACTGGTTAAAACAAAGTCTGGGAGAGTACTGTCAGCATACACATTCAATACAAATTTGAAGTCAAGACTTATAATTAAGAATTTTGCTAATTTAGCCATTGTGCCTCGCTGGTGTCCTTGCTGACTTCTCTCCCACGAAATCGACCTGTTATTCTGGCTCCTGTGTAAAGTGCATTGGTGGGCGCAGGCCAGAGGCTGCAGAGGGGGCTTGGACTGAAAGCTCGTTGTTGTCGTTCATTTTCTTCTATTAAGATATTTTTTATTTTTAGAAATTGAAATCATATGGAAAATTACAAAGAGCAAATTAACCAACATCATTACTCACCACTCAAAATCATTGGTCATACTTATCTGTCTTTTCTTGTATAAGAAAAGTAAGCATTACAAGTCAAAGCTTCCTGCGGCCCCTTCTCCTCCTCCTGCATTGAGACAGCCACTCTCGTGAATTTGATAGGTTTCTTTCCAACTCACTTTATTTATTTAAATATTAATACCTATTTATTATAAATCAAACAGTGCATTTTTAAAAATGATGTCCCTTGAGTCATACAGACTGCATTTTTGTTGAATGTCAAAATGACATTATTTCATACCGTCACATAAGTTCTGTGTTTAGGGAACAGAATTCTTTCACGGTTAAAGGTTGTACATCGGCCGGGCGCGGTGGCTCAAGCCTGTAATCCTAGCTCTCTGGGAGGCCGAGGTGGGCGGATCATTTGAGCTCAGGAGTTCGAGACCAGCCTGAGCAAGAGCGAGACCCCATCTCTACTATAAATAGAAAGAAATTAATTGGCCAACTAATATATATAGAAAAAATTAGCCGGGCATGGTGGCACATGCCTGTAGTCCCAGCTACTTGGGAGGCTGAGGCAGCAGGATTGCTTGAGCCCAGGAGTTTGAGGTTGCTGTGAGCTAGGCTGACGCTATGGCACTCACTCTAGCCTGGGCAATAAAGTGAGACTCTGTCTCAAAAAAAAAAAAAATAAAATAAAGGTTGTACATCATTTCACATATCTCTTGTTAATATCCACTGGAGAAGTAGTCAGTGTTTTATAGAGCTTCAGTTACTTGGTACAAACTTTCAGCCAAAGATGATCCAAAATGGAAATGAAATGGAACTTTTTGTACTGGATTATATCTTAAAGCCAAATGACTGCTGAATTATTTTATTTGAAAATAATCTTCTTTAAAAACAAATTACATTTATTGAGTTTCTTGTTCCATTTAAATTACAGTAGATAATGTTTATCTTTTCCACAATATCAGCTTAATATATTTTTAGAAATACTTCTTGCTAGAAATATAAATTCCCAGGCTTTCACTTCCAGAAATTCTGATTAATTAGGTTGTAGGGTGGGTCCTAGGAATCTGCATTCTAACAAGCATTCTAATTTATAAATTCTTTCTTTGTTTTCCTTAAAGTAATAATGAACTTTTAAGGACTGAGATCTTATTTATGAAAAGACTGCATTTACTGAGATTGTGGTGCTGCTTCTCAGAGGGTAGTAGTGACTGGCAATTTTGAGGCAAACTCATACCTACCTGGGTTTTATTGCTGGTATGGGTGATTTTTGTTTTAAGTACTCTGCCTGTAGATATTCTGATTTATCTAAATCAAAGTTTACCAATTAAACATCTATGATTCACATTTAATTTTTACCACTTACTCCTAGAAGATTTTAAAATATTATCTATATAGGCCATTGCTCAAATTGGTTTCCAGTTGTCACTAACCAGGTTTAAAGGTAATTGTGGACTTTAGCAAGCATTTTCTTGGTTCAGTTTTATCAGATTTTTCACACCCAAAGACCATCTCATACCTAGCAGTTTAGGATTTTTAGAGATCAATATCCAGGTTATAGATATAAAGCACAATCAGACTGACCTTATTATGTTCCTTAATTGCTTTCTCTTTGCACACCCCCCCCCCCCCCCCCCCAGTGAAATGTATGTTTTGGTAGTCTTTGGATGGGTTGACCTGTTGTGGTCAGATTGTATGACTAATCAACAAATGGACAAGTCAAGAAAGAAGCGTTCTGGTTCCCAGTGGGATTATTAATTTTCTGTGTAGAGTCTGGGAAAGCCTCTTCAGCTCTGTTTACCTCTGATTCCTCATCTGGGAACTCCAACAGCAGAATGATTCTGTCCCGTGAGAGGCTGAGCAGGCTCACGTTGCTTACACAGGACAGGCCCTTGAGTTTGTTTCAGCAAGTCCAGTGGCACAGGATGAAGGAGATAAATAAAAGCAGCACTTCTGACACTTTCTAAATTTTTTAATTAATTTTTAGAGGCAGGGTCTCATTCTGTTGCCCAGGCTGGAGCACAGTGGCATCGTCATAGCTCACTGCAACCTCCAACTCCTGGGCTCAAGTGATTCTCCTGCCTCAGCCTCCTGAGTAGCTGGGACTGCGGGTGCACCTGTGTTTTTTAAAAATGTGTGTATGAATCACCTGGAATGCTGTTAAACTGCAGCATCTGATACTGTTGGTCTTGGGATAGAGCCTAAAAATTCTGCATGTTTATCAAGCCTGAAGATGGTTTTGATGCTGCTGGGCCTTGGGTCACACTTTTTGAGGAGTGAGGAACTTATAGAAAAGGGCTTGTAGTCTTCATTCAGAATCTAAAAATAAGGAGACTCTTGTTAAGAATGGCAGCATGGGCCGGGCGCGGTGGCTCAAGCCTGTAATCCTAGCTCTCTGGGAGGCCGAGGTGGGCGGATCCTTTGAGCTCAGGAGTTCGAGACCAGCCTGAGCAACAGCGAGACCCCATCTCTACTATAAACAGAAAGAAATTAATTGGCCAACTAATATATATAGAAAAAATTAGCTGGGCATGGTGGCACATGCCTGTAGTCCCAGCTACTCGGGAGGCTGAGGCAGCAGGATTGCTTGAGCCCAGGAGTTTGAGGTTGCTGTGAGCTAGGCTGACGCCATGGCACTCACTCTAGCCTGGG
>VSMD01045090.1:0-27480 GCA_008750895.1 Mirza zaza | reverse complement strand
ACTCTATGGAATGCCAATCAATCAAAAATGACTTTCATTTTCATTGGCTCATGAAAAATGGAAACAGATATTTAAAAATAATAGTCATTAAAACTCCAGTAGAAATAATTTTTCAACTTCTGAAATTTACGTTCTGAGAGGTTCAGTCCCATTTTAAAAAGCCAATTAATGTTCACTGCCATCTCACAACAAAACAAGTACAACCACACCTTTAGGAATTCCTAATAAAGTGCCTGATACACCATTCTATTACACTAAAAATTACTAAAACCAGCCAAATAACCAGTTATTCTGGCGAAATACGTTGATCATTTTACTGGATTTCAAGGGTGGTGTATTTTCCTCTAATTCGGTCTTGAAGTCTTTCTGAAGAACAGCCACCAACCCCAGCCCTGCCCTGGACCGGGTCTGGGGCGCGGGTGAGGGTGTGGACGGTCACGGTGTGACTTTCATGGGCTACTTCTCTACCCCGGCGTGTGGCGTAGCGCCTAAGTGTCTTACACACGCACAGGTGACCGGGTGTCCCAGTCATAGGAAACTTCATACTGCCAGACACCTCGTGACTCTTGTCTGACCTGGGTCCAGCCCCGACCCAGAGAGGAGTTAGGTTTGGGTGAGGTGGGTTGGTCAGGTGAGACAGAGGCAGCACCATAGAACGCATAAAGTGACAGAAGCCTTCTATTACTCACAGATCCCAGGGAGAAGCGGCAGCACACCTCTCGGGGCCACTCGCTCAGCCAGCAAGTGGGGCGCGAGCCAGAGAGGACCTGCGGGCTACGCCTTATTAAGGCCCGTAGGCATTCCTGGGGGCAGTGGATTGGGCAGTTGAAAGAAAGCACGTGCGAAAAGAGAGGGGTCTTATTTCCTTGATTCTGGTGTTGACCCATTACACTTTATCATGGCCGGCAGCTGTGGGTGTGCTGGGTTTTGGGTCTGGGGGATGAGGAACAAGCAGCCTACAGTGCAAACCACCACACAGGTGAGGGGAAGACTTAACTAGGCCAAAGGCAATGGGGTACGTACCACTGGGTTTCAATAACTTATATCAGGCCTAAAAATGGAGACAGAGGCAGCAACTATATTAAATTATGACCAAGGACATTTGATAAAATTCCATTTAAACATACTGGCTACCTCAAACAGGTACAACAAAATTTTTCCTACAAAATCTGATTTGAGAGACCTCAAGAAACACCCCCCCCACACCAAAAGGCATCTCCAGATATGACTCCAAGTTCCCCATTAGCAAGTTGCTCCACTTAATTGTTAAAGATTGCATTCAGTTGCACAAGTATGCATTAATCAGTGACTATTATCTAGTAATTCTAGATCAGGGGTCCTCAAACTTTTTAAACAAGGGGCCAGTTCACTGTCCCTCAGACCATTGGAGGGCCAGACTATAGTTTAAAAAAAACTATGAACAAATTCCTATGCACACTGCACATATCTTATTTTGAAGTAAAAAAAACAAACGGGCAAAAACACCCGCATGTGGCCCACGGGCCATAGTTTGAGGACGCCTGTCTATCAATGTGCTACTTTACATCTTATCTCATTTAATCCTCAAGAACAATCCACTAGGATAAACATACATACCCCTCTTTATAGACAAACTCAGAGAGGTCATGGGACCAGCCAAGTCACATAGCTAGTAAGTGGCAGAGCCAGAATTCAGGTCTATATGACTTCAAAGCCTTTTCACAATTCGATCTTCCTTTAGTTCCCTTTTAAAATATGGGCTGGGCACAATGGCTCATGCCTATAATCCTAGTACTTTGAGAAGGCAGAGGCAAAAGGATCAGTTGAGTCCAGGAGTTTAAGACCAGCCTGGGCAACATAGCAAGACTCTGTCCCTACAAAAGATTTTTCAAAAAAATTAGCTGAGGCTGGGTGCAGCGGTTCACGCCTATAATCCTAGCACTCTGGGAGGCCAAGGTGGGCGGATCATTTGAGCTCAGGAGTTTGAGACCAGCCTGAGCAAGAGTGAGACCCCATCTCTACTATAAATAGAAAGAAATTAATTGGACAACTAAAATATATATAGAAAAAATTAGCCGGGCATGGTGGCGCATGCCTGTAGTCCCAGCTACTCGGGAGGCTGAGGCAGGAGGATCGCTTGAGCCCAGGAGTTTGAGGTTGCTGTGAACTAGGCTGATGCCACAGCACTCTAGCCCGGGCAACAGAGTGAGACTCTGTCTCAAAAAAAAAAAAATTAGCTTTTTGGCTTGGTGGCACACACCTGTGATCCTAGCTACTTGGGAGGCCAAGGCAGTAGGATCGCTTCACCCCAGGAGCTCGAGGATACAGTGAGCTATGATTGCACCACCAGACTCCAGCCTGGGTAACAGAGCAAGAACTTGTCTCTAAATAAAGAAATAAATAAGATAAAAAAACTCTTAAAATTCTCATAAAAACTGGACATCTAGGTATAAGTAAATTTTCCTCTCTCTTTCTCTCACTGACAAGGCTGAGACCATGGGAGAGCCAAGTCTTTATATGAAAGTTAGGAAATTGATGGGAAAATGAGAGCATTTGGTCAATTTGAGCACTACCAACCCCTGAACCACCTCCCCTAACCCCCTTTTTTCCTTGAAGCCCTGCTGAGCCTCCTTATGCCTATGGTGGTACCTGCCTTGCTTGTAGACCTTAGTGGGCTCACCCAATGTACTTATCTTTCAAGGAGAACCTAAGTCTTCTCATGTTCCAACCTCCACCTGTCCCATTCTTTCCAGATCCACAATCAGAGTCAGATTCCAGCTGCACTGGGGGTCAAATAAAAAGTCAGGCCAGAGAGATGAAAGGCTCACACATCAAAAGAATGGTAATATCTTACAAACTTATAAACTTGTATAAGCTTACCAAGTTTCACTTGGCCAGTATAAACCTGGGCAATCTGTGTGGGGATGGATTCTGAGGGAGGGGAAGAACATGGTTTTAACCTGTGCCTTAGAGTCCAGCTGTCTTAACAGAGTCTTTGGATTCAATATGGAAGCTTGTACTACTGGGAGCAATTCTCGTGGAAATCTGGACTCAGTGGTATCCTACAGTATTTGCCAGAAACTCCTTAGAATAATGGAGAGGATGTGTGTTGTGGGTCCCATCCTCTGTGAACTGTTCACCTATACCCTGCAAGGATGTTCCCTGCAAGGGCACAGCAGAGTCTGCCTTCCCTACAACCCACTGGAGTGGGTAGTTGGGGCAGAGCAGCAGCACCTGAGCAGGGGAGGAAGCATGGGTAGGCCCGGCACTGCTCTTGGCCGTGTGGCCTCTAGCTCTCCTAGAGACCCTGTGAGCGTCCCAATACCCTTTGGTAAATTACTTTTTCTGCTTATACTATCTAGAGTATAATGTTTGCTGTCAGGAATTCTGAGACCTCAGTCCAGGTCATTCTCTGCTGCCCTAGGGTGCTCAAGACAAGAGCAGAAGAGAAGGACTGAAACCAGAGCTTAAAGAGGCAGCAGCCCTCCTTGAAGACTAGAGCAGAGAGACATCCCCCAGGGAAAAAGACTCTCAGGGAATAGGCAGAGGAGCCACATGAGAAGGTCTGGCCATTGTATCCTCTCTATCGCCAACATTGGACGTCTACAGTTGATTATACTAGAAACATCAGGAGGCTCTTTACTATGGATTTTTCACTTAACTCCTTTTCTGCAGTGCTCTAGATAGCCACTCTTCCTTCTTTTAGCCATAACCATATGCTAAACTGTAAAAAAATGTAACAGCCAATGTTGGCAAAACATATATACTATTGGTGTACAGTAAAATATTTTAACACTTTTAGAAATGCCTATGGTATTTCTGGCATATGGTAATATGTAGCAAAAGCTTTATTAATATTTATATTGTTTTACCTGGTAATTCTCATAAGTATTATCTTAACAAAAAAGATAGGCACAAAAACGTTAATTGCTTGCCAATTGATTTAAAAATTTATAACTGTATAAAGATCTAACATTAAGGAAATGGTTTAATAAATTATGGAACATGAACATGATACACTTGTACACTAGTATGTAGAGATTTAAAATAATTATGTTGCAATGTGGATTTACTTAAGGAAAATGGCAGAATACAAAATAGCATGTACAGTCTCACTACAATGATATTACAATATATACTGACACAGCATTATGCAAAAAGAAAAATTGTCAACTTTTAGGGTGGTGAAAATATGAATGATTTTAATCTCATTTTTAAAATATCTTGTCTTCCCCAAATCTTTTTCAAAATATCCAGCCTCAAAAATTTCTCAGGTGATGTAATTGTCACGGTTGAGTCATTAGCCTGAATTCAGCATAAACTGTAGCTAACTATACGGACATTTCTTTCTGTGCAACACCAGATATCCATGTTCAACTAAATTTTTAAAATTAGATTGAAAAAAAGGTATATGTCTCTGTTTCACCTCCTTATCTAGTTAGACAAACTCCTAAAATCAAATATAATTTTACTCCAGATGTGGAAAAGGCTTTTAAAAGCTGTGTACAGGCCGGGCGCGGTGGCTCACGCCTGTAATCCTAGCTCTCTGGGAGGCCGAGGTGGGCAGATCATTTGAGCTCAGGAGTTCGAGACCAGCCTGAGCAAGAGCGAGACCCCATCTCTACTATAAATGGAAAGAAATTATTGGCCAACTAATATATACAGAAAAAATAATTAGCCGGGCATGGTGGCACATGCCTGTAGTCCCAGTTGCTTGGGAGGCTGAGGCAGCAGGATTGCTTGAGCCGAGGAGTTTGAGGTTGCTGTGAGCTAGGCTGACGCCATGGCACTCACTCTAGCCTGGGCAATAAAGTGAGACTCTGTCTCAAAAAAAAAAAAAAAAGCTGTGTACAAATTGACCATAGAGTAATACAGAAAACTATTTGTGATATTCTGAGGATTATTTAAAACATCAATTCGTTAAAGGGAAGACTTGAATAAATTAAAAATCTAGACTTAAGCTTGGTTTCTACTTAGAGTTTCATTATATACTTATATTAATAACATCTATAACAATAAAAAAGAAATATGCATATACATCAATTGCCATGGAATCTAAATAATTTCTTTTTTCATGAGAGAAGATATGAGGTCAGTGAATGACATTTCCCAGGCATTGTAGAATAATAAAGCATTTTTCATGTAGGATGTGATACAGGATGATGTGACTTTTATTAGTTATTATTTACTGATTGACATAACATATGCATGCTTACATGCATATATTAACTTCCCTACTAATCCACAGGGATAGAGCTAATGGGCACCGACAGCAATAAAAACAGCTATAATTTACTGGGCTCTTGCTAAGCACAGGGCTGGATGCTAAGCCCTTTTACACAGATCCTTGCGTTTAATTTAATCATCCCAATAGTTCCAAGTCAGGTGCTAACCTCATTTTCCCTTTACTAATGAGACACCTGGGACCCACCATAGGTTACACAGTAGACAGGTGGTGTTGCAGGTCTGAACCCAACATTCTCATTAGCAGAGGTTGTGGCCCTGAGTCAAGGAATAAGAGGTTTACAAAATGGTTATGTAGGTGGGATGAGCAATGGATGAGGTAGGAACGCTAAGGCATTTGGGGAAGAGGGTAAGAAGATAGAATTAAAAAAAAAAAACTCAAGTTGATCCAGTAGAGTTTATAAGCCCTTATGATTTGATTAGATACATTCATAATACTTGTTACAAAGAGAATTGAGAAGCCAAAACAGTATCCACAAGACCAAAGTAATTAACAGATAATCAGTGTTATATCTTAATTGGGTTCCAGAAACAAGAAGAACAGAATCTAAGAAGTTAAAAACAAAGACTTGAATTTGATCAAGGAAAATAAAATAAACCCCAGTTTAGGTAGATTGTCTTTTTCAATTTCCTCAAGAAATCTAATACTTCAAAATATGTCAATTATCCTAAAATCTAATTTTTATCATGCTTCCCAATATATAAATTTGACTTTAAAAACAAAATATTTCACAAGATAAAATATTTTGTGAATATTTTTAAAGGTTTTATTTACTATTAGGGAACTATTAAGGAAATGAAGTAACCAACAAATAATATTAACAATAAAGGAAAATTTAACATAAATGCAGAATGATATTCATGAAGTGGTAGAGAAATTTAACATATCAATTGGTGAGAACATAGATTTGAAATGTTTTATTACTTTATGCCTAGTTTCTATATAATATAGAATGCAATTTGGTTGGCATAAAAGATATAAACCTTTTGTTATTATACTTGTCCTGTAATTAAAAGTAGCAAAGATAATGCAATATCAACCATTTTTCAAATTAAAAATATATTTATAAATTTATGCATGTACTTCCCTATTATACTTTATACATATAATACTTTTATACATGCTTTTTAGTGTTAGATATAAGCTTTAAAACATATTTAGGACTCCCTAACTTTAATAATTTATCATACTGTCTGTTTATATTTCCAAACTTTTAGTCAGGTGAAATATAGGGAAACTGCCATAATTTGGGCATGTGTCATAATTTAGGCACACTGGTAATATTTTAATTCCTATGTGAGTAAGTTATGTGAGAATGAAACTATTTCCCATTCTATAACCATCACCTACATTTTCTTACCTAAACCACTTATTTCAAAATCTCATGCCATCCATTGGCCATAAAATGGTCTGGACAAGAATGTGAATGGATGGCTGGCTCAGGGCAAGTCCATCATCACTACCAGAAAAACCTCTCAACACTTATCCCAGCCTGCCACTCACTAGCTGTGTGTCCCTGGGCAAGATACTGACCTTTTCCACACCTCATGTGCGGAGTGGGGATAATAATATGTATATATAGTTGGGTTACTGGATCATTCCATGTTTCAGTGTTCAGAGCAGTGCAAGCACATGGCAAGCACTTAATAAAAGTAAATTGTTATTTTTATTATCCAGCAGTATATCCTCATGTATGGAAAATTGTACACTACTATTACCTTTTTAAATTTTACATACAAACCCATAATACCAGAGCTAATAATTCTTTTCCTACTGCCCCAAAATTATAAATAAACATGGGATTTGAGTGTTCATAATAAGTAGCATGTCAAATGCTCAGAGGCAAGAATTAACCATCGATTATATTCATGCAACAATTCTAGCATTCACAAAATTCAAATCCTTATTCACATGACACATAGCCGTAATGTAGCTTATTCTTAAGCAGTATCCTTTTACCTTGTTTCTATGAAAATATCTTATTCAGGTTATTATTCCATATTTATAACAGGTGGCAAATATTCCATCAGAAAACTGTAGAGCACATTTGAGATATTTCCCTAAAGAAATTAAAATTATTATACCTCATTTTAGAGAATGACATAATTATGGTATATTTATTTTTAACTGTGAATTTTCCTGCAGATCTCGAATATTATAGACACATTTTCCTTAGTTGCTGGGGAAAATTAATAGAGAACATAGGAAAAACGAAGAGGCCTTATTAACCACTCACTCCAGCACAGCCCATGAAAAGAAGATCTCTGCATTAGAACACCAATTATTTTCCTGGACAACCAACCATCTATCTGTGCAAGTCTAAAGCTACAAACATCATTTTTGCCAATGCACACTAAAAGCTAAGGGCTATTTAATCACTCTGGTTTTTGAACTTTTAAACAACCCAGTCTAGTAAATTGTTTAGACTTAAGTAAGATTACAGACCAGACTGCAAATCATTTTTACCATATCTAATTAATTATTCATTTCTAATTACATTTCAATAGATATTACATTAGGCATTTACTTGTGTTATTATTTGTAATAGTGAAAAACTATAAACAACTAAATGTCTTCTCAGTTGGTTAAGCACATATATGTTAGTGTCTACATAGATAAATTTGTCTGCAAGGGTGAACACACAGCTACAAGTAACAGTGACCTTTGGAAAGCAGAATTAGGTGGGAGGAGGACTCTCACTTCACACTGCACATTTCTGTATTATTTGAAGGTTTTACAACCATCTTTCTTCACTATTTAAACTTTTGTAAACAACCTCCCTTCCTTCCTTCCTGATATTCTAAAAGCATAAGCTAGTACCATGTCAGATAGGATTGAGAGAAACTGAGATGTCAAGAATCTTGAATTGTCTTTTCTAGTCTGACCACTGACAAGTTCATGAGACTATCACGAAAATGGCTTTCCCTGCTTATTGGCTGTTTCACTCAAAACATCTTCTCAGATTTCATTAATACTGTACTTAAATCAAATTCTGAAGCCCTGTCATTTTTCAGGTAAAAGTCCAAAATTCATTCTTACTATAGGAATTATAAAGAGTATAAGGAAAGGTCTTTTACATTTAGATATACATTAATTTTACTCTTTCTCACAATATATTTCTAATTATATTTTAGTTTTTTCTCTTCCACAGTAATGAGAAATATGTGGGACCAGACTTAGTGTATGGCTTAAGCATCCCACACAGAGTGATAAATGGGCCCTGATCATAGCCATCATTTGGAAACGTAGCCAAATTTAAGGAGTCAGAATTATGGCTCATCCCCAATTTGGGAGGAGGGATTGAACTTTCTCATCATTCTAGACAAAAGAGAAAATTTTTCTCTCTCTTCTCCTGTCTCTTTCTCTCTTCTATTAATATATTTAGCACAAACTTTAGAGCCCTCTTTAATAATAAATTTTGACACTGAAGCTTTACTGAAATCTTTTACAAATCCTTAACCTGTCATTTTAAGCTGATTTTTTTTTTTGACAAAGTTTTGCTCTGTTGCCTTGCTAGAGTACTGTGGCATCATCACAGCTCACTGCAACCTCAAACTCCTGGGCTT
This sequence comes from Mirza zaza, assembly GCA_008750895.1. NCBI lineage: Eukaryota > Metazoa > Chordata > Mammalia > Primates > Cheirogaleidae > Mirza > Mirza zaza. The sequence continues at coordinate 18,690 of VSMD01045090.1, read as the reverse complement.
AAGCAATCCTCCTGCCTCAGCCTCCCCAGCAGCTGGGACTATAGGCCTGCACCACCACACCTGGATAATTTTTCTATTTTTTGTAGAGACAGGGTCTCACTCTTGCTCAGGCTGATCTTGAACTCCTGGCCTTAAACAATCTTTCTGCCTCAGCCTCCCAGAGTGCTAGGATTACAGACATGAGGTACTGTGCCCAGCCTTAAGCTGATTTTATCTCATCTTTTAAAGAAATAACTCTGGATTTTCACATTGTGACATAATTCCAAACAAACCAAACATTTAGAGATTCACAGTTACATATAAGTGGGAAAGAACTCATATTCCGACAAGTCTAAATGACCCCAACAGTTGGAAAGAAAATAAAAAGTTTAGTCAATATATTTCCATACTCTTCGAATGTTTAGGTGATAAAAACCTAGAATATGTTTTGAGTTAGACATTTTTTCTTTATCTTCTTTTCTCTACAAGCTGGTATTTGTTCATATGTAAATATTTCTCAATAATTTTATTAAATTCATTTAAATTTATTAATTTGGTGGCCATAGAAATCTGCTATAAATAAATAATATTATCACTTCTTGAATTTTAGATAGTTTCTTTACCAAACAAAACATAGGTACTTTCAAACAAACTCACATTAATATAATATTTCATGCCAATTTGAAATATTCGGGCATGGAACTGGCTCTTTCCGCCCCTGGAATCCCTGCACTGAGGGCAAATGGTCCCTCTAGGGTGAGGAAAGGATGTTAGTGCTGGGCAGAATTCATGACTTCAGTCTCTCCCAAGTGACCAATTACAACACAGAAGTTAAATGAGGCCCAAAAGGACACACCAAGATAAAAATGTTTCCAGTCTCCAGAGCAAGATCACACTAGAGTTTTGTTTCATTAAAAATTAAATGCTGAAAAATAGTGCTAACAGCAAACTAAAAATGTTAAAGTTTATGTGGAAGATAGAAAGCAAAGGACTCGAATTTGCATGGAACCCAAAGCAAAATCCCTGCAATAAAAAAATGGGTATAACAGTCTAAGCTCAGAGTCAAACAATAAAAGAAGTGGGAGTGATTCTGAAGTCATCAGGAAACTCAATTAAGTGGCCTCCTGCAGAAGAGCTGGAACAATTACAGGCTCCTCTCCACCACCCGACCACCACAATGCTCCACCCCACCCCAAATTGTTAGCTGGCAATGAGAAGGCATTTGGCTAAAACCTTAAGATTTGCACCAAATGAAGGATGTATCTTCCAGGGCTGGGAGACTTCCCTTCTATAAAGAAAGCGCTGAGGTGAAAGAGAAGCAGGTTAGAGTCTATGTTGACATCAGGTCTCAGAGGATGAAGATGGAGCTGGGCAACACAGCTGCATCCTTACTTTGGCAACTGTCGTAGAATAAAGAGACCCCACTGATATAGAGAACAAAACAACTATAACAACAACAAAGTAGACTTGATGAATAAAATCAAAGGTGCTTTTGTGAAATAACAATAGAGCAGTTAAAACTCTGGCAAGCTTGATTAAGACCAATGAAAGAAAACACAAATAAGCAATATTAGGAAATACAGATATAAGATTATAAGGTCTATAAGGCTGGAATAATGATGATAATGCTTATGGTTATCAAAACTGGATAAAGACAACAGAAAATCATTCTTTTATATACATAAATTATATACATAATAGCAAACTGAATCTTAAGCATACTGTATTAAAAGAATTGGATACCACGACCAAGTAAAGTTATCACAGGAATGCAAGGATAGTTCAATATTAGAAATTCTATTATAAGCATTTACTACTATAATAGATTCAAAGAGAAAATTCTACAATTTTTATTGCACCTACTGTTGGAATGGGCCTTAGTTGTAGACTATCTATTCTGAAGGCAGGGTTCACATTATCACTGTATTGCCAGAAACTAGCACACTCACTCCTTCACTTGCAAAAAATTTGCTGAGTGCCTGCTCAGTGCCAGGCACTCTTCTAGGGACAAAGCAGTAAGCAAAAACAGTCTCTGATCTCTCAGATCCTACAGTCTCATTGGAGAGATGGACAATGAACGATAAACAGACAAATATATAGTTTCAGGTAGTAATAAGTGCTATGAAAAAAAACAAAGTAGAGTGAGGAGAAAAATAGGGAGTGACAAGAGGTACCACTTGAGGTGGAAGGGTCAGGAAAGGCCTCTGATGAAGTGACAGGGGCAAAGAAGTCTGAATGAAGTGAGGGAGTGAGCCATGGCCAGATCTAGGGAAGAGTGTTTCAGGCACAGGGAGGAACAAAGGCAGACACTTGCTTGGTTTGCCTGAGAAACAGCAAAGAAGCCAGTGTGGCTACAGCCAAAGGACTGGAACAGAAATGAGGTCAGAGAGGTGGCTCGGGGCCAGAGCCTGCAGCGCCTGGCAGGGAATGGCAAGGACTTTGAATTTCACTGCAAACACTCTGGGCAGCTATTGGAGGGTTGAGGGTAAAGGCACTGATAAGAATGATCTAAAAATTTTAAAGGTTCATTCTGGCTGCTGAAATGAATACACTGTAGAGGGAGTAAGAGTAGGGGCAGGGACACCAGTTAGGGCCTGCCACAGAAGCACGGCTGAGAAATTCAGGCTTGCACTGGGTGGGACAAACCCGCCTTCAGAGTGTGTGCTCATTAAGTGTAACGAATTGATTTTTTCATTTCTTGACCTTATTTTCTGGAAACTTCTATGTGGCAAATTTGTTCACAGAAGTAATGAATATCAACAATACAGAAGCGTATATATAGTAGGCACTTTTTATATTTCCACTTTGGTGAAAACCAAAGGCAAAAGCAATGTCAACAACTATCTTTTGGCCGGGCGCGGTGGCTCACGCCTGTAATCCTAGCTCTCTGGGAGGCCGAGGTGGGCGGATCATTTGAGCTCAGGAGTTCGAGACCAGCCTGAGCAAGAGCGAGACCCCATCTCTAAACAGAAAGAAATTAATTGGCCAACTAATATATATAGAAAAAATTAGCCGGGCATGGTGGCACATGCCTGTAGTCCCAGCTACTTGGGAGGCTGAGGCAGCAGGATTGCTTGAGCCCAGGAGTTTGAGGTTGCTGTGAGCTAGGCTGACACCACGGCACTCACTCTAGCCTGGGCAACAAAGTGAGACTCTGTCTCAAAAAAAAAAAAAAAAAAACAACTATCTTTTTGAATACAAATAATTAGAAGAGGGTTTGACTAAACACTGGCCCACATAGAGTAGAAATTGAAGAATTTGCAACAGAATATTTCCTAAATTTAATCAATTAGACCAGGGGTGGCCGACTCTTTTAGTTCCACAAGATGCTCTGGGAGAAAACATTCTATAAAATAACTTAGGACATGCTAATACCACAGCTAAGGATGATTGGGTGCTTACCTTAAGCCAGGTCTGCTTGCAAAATCCCTCCATGTTTTATTTTATTTGATCCTCACAGCCACCCTATGATATATGCAGCACAGATGCTGGCTCTCCCATTCTCCCTGTGATGTCCGTTAAGATCCACCACCCAGAACTCCCTTCCATGAAGGACTTGTTGGCCCAGTTGTTGGTAGTGCTGTTGGCCAGAAGGCCTCCAGCTGTCTATCTTATCAGGGGTCACCTCAGCTGCTGAGAGCTGCCTTACCCATGGCCATGAAGGACTGAACAATGTAGGAACATAAAAGCCTGGCTATCTTAGCTCAAGAGCACCCATGGGGGCCACTGAGGCTGTCAGGGGGCCTGCATCATAGCTGGACTTCTCTCTCTGCCCTCCCTTCCATCACCACCGATCCGACAAACATCCTGCAAGGCAAACTTTGTCTCAGAGTCTGCTTCCTGGGAAACTCGACCTACAACAGACACTCTTCTTCTTCCTCAAATTAAAACATCCAAAGGTGAGCTGGGCACATAAATAAATGCAAGAATGAAGACTACATTTTCTAGCTTCCCTTGGAATCAACTGGGTGTCCCCCTGAAACCAAGCTCTGGTCGGTGGGATAAAAATGGAGTCACGTGTGTCACTTCCATGTGTCTTAGTGGAGAAGCACCCTACTGCGTGCCCCCTTTCTCCTCCAGCTAGCTGGAATGAAGATGTGAAGGCTGGAGTGGCAGCAGCCCACTCACTAGACACAGCGAAGGAACAAGAGAAAAGGAGGCTCGGTGCCAGTCATCAGTAAGGGCCACTTTATATTTAACCCTGTGAAGTAGATCACATAGCTCCAAGAAACAGTGTGCCCACCATCAAACCAATGGTAAGCAGCAGAACCACGTTTGAATCCAGATCTGACTCCAAAGTTTATGCTCTTATACCACACTGACCTGCCTCTGGTAGAAAGTTCAGTGATAATTCTGCATAGAAATGCAAAACTATGATCACCCATCTCTTTCAGCACGGAATAAAGAAACACAGATGCTCAAATAAAGGATGCAAACTTTAATTTAGCTACAAAAAAAGAGGTTCCCAGTTGTAAATATGGTAGGAGATTAATGAGAGGACAGAGATATGGCTCCTTCCATGGAAATCTGGGAGATTAGACAATGTAAATTGGAAATATTAATAATAACCTAGTGAGGTTTTGCCTAGAGATATATATGTCGGTGATTGATATGCTAGTAAATCTCCTTTAGGCTTGCAATTCTTCTCTGAAGATGAATAATATCTTCTCCTTTCTTCAGTGATGAGGGGTGGGGGGAATCCCAGCCCTTCAGGCACGATGATCTATTGTTCCAGAAGAGGAAGACTGGGCTCGGTTATGGATCTAAGACAAGCGACGTGACAGCCCGGCTTCGAACGCTAATGGCAGAGGGGTGGGCGCATATACCAGAAGCACTCGGGAAAGCAGTTCTGAAACCTGTCTGCACTGTCTTGTCCTCCAGCTTCGGGCTACACTGAGCCTTTGCTAAGTGGAGCCTTCTGACCCTCAAGGACTAAGGTCACTTACAGCAGCTCTGGTTCCTCCAGAGAGAAAATATTTCTCCTCACGTAGCCAGGGGTCTTCAGCATTGGTGGCCCAGGGGAGAGCCCCAGCCCCAGATGGACAGTTAGCTCCCTGAGGACCACCAAGGGGCTCGCTAGTCTCTTGAGCATCTGGGTCTTATCGCCCCAGGTTCAGTTACCTGATGACATGGGGACAGAACAGGCCAGTGGTGTTCTGCCCTGGGCCTACCCAGCAGCTAGGCTCTCAGGTCACTGAGCCAACAAAATACTGAAAAGCACCTGGTTCCAAGATTTGCCTAAATGCAACATCTGGTTAAATTAATCCAGAATAGTGCACCGTGGACTCTGCCACTGTCATCACCTTCGGCAACCAGCAGTCACAGCCGGAACAGTGCTGGGTGACAGAGGCAGTGTTCTATGGGGAAAAGCATGGCCTCCGAAGTGGAATGGACCAGGGTGTGAAGCCCAGCTCTGCTGTTTACCCACTGCGCAGCCATGCGCAAATCTCTTGACCTCTCCCACCTAACTAGTGCTGATGATACACTGACATTGCAGGGCTGCTGTTCCAAGTAGTATGAGGAAATCTACATAGGCATTCAGCACACGGTAGGTATTTGATAAGTGTTTGCCATCCTTATGGAAAAAAAAAAGGTAGCCTCAGTTTAGGGGAAATTTTACCTTGGAATGAAATGATCAAATCTTCTTAAAGGTAACCCCCATAGTTGAAATTGAATCAGTTCCCTAGTATTTCACTTTATATGAAATGTTCTATAATTTCCATAGTCCTGGATGACTGTTCTCTTTCTGGTGAAATATATCAAAGTCCACATCTCTTATCACCTATTTCTTTTTTGTCCAAACCAACCGATGGAATTAGTCACCTCTACATTCACATTTCCATAGCACTTCTCTCATGTCAATAACCAAGACACTTTAAGCTTGGTTTTATGTGTAGCTGTTTCTCCCATCAGACTGGAAACTCCTAATCCTAACTGCCTAGCACAATGTCTGGCACAGGGTAGGAATCCCACCCATAAATACTCGGCGGAGTTGCACCAATTTGATAAATGCTGTGGCTTCCCCGGGTTTCATGAGAACCGCCCTCAGTGCCACGATCCTGATGGCAGCTGTTATCCCGGAGCATAAAGCATTGCAGAGACTATTTAGTGCCAGTACATTTCACTGGAGAAAAATACCACTTTAATGAGAGACTGTCAATTTCATTTGTATAGCCCACAGGGTCCTAGTTAACACTGAGTAGAAGAGATCCCATTTTTTATTACAAATCTGAAATTAATTCAATTTCAGCTTTGCTTTCCTAGTCAATTTCATTCTAATCTTCTTCTAGAAGAGGCAACACAAATGAAACTATCAGAGTAGAAAAATAGGCTGCAGTTTTGCTGCCTAGTGTATAGTCATTTCATGCCTCAAAGACACTGTACCGACACTACCCCAGTCAACAGATTACTGGACAACTGTGAGGAACAGCTGCAACCCCGACTATGTATGTGCCTATGTGTGTGTACACACACATATACACATATGTATACATATTAATATACACACATATGTGATAGCTGCCATTTTATACAAGACATTCTGTAGCAGACGTTCTGAAAATGGCATTAGCAGAAAGCATCCCTTTCACAGAAAGCATCCCACACCCAGAATTTCCTGCATCTGCCTTCATTTATGCAATTAGCAACAGAGATGCAGCTGATAAACACTTGATGGAGACTGAGAAAAAAAGATGTATCATTTAAGGATTGGATTTTGAATAATGCTGACAGGGTAAAAGATATCTATGATAATGTAACTGCTCTTGTAAGAGTAAGGAATGGTTGCCTGGGGCGTTACAGGTGACACGGTGACTCAGAGGATTATAGAATACGAGCATGATGAGAAAGAAAGAATTGGAACAGACTACTAAGGGACACTTAATCTAGCCAGTCCAGGTTAAAGGCTTTAGGGATGATCTGATGAGAAGGTAGCAAGCCTAAGTATAATTATAACTGCAAAAATGTGTAGCATGCCATAAAGATTAACTGCTCAGTAAATTACCCAGGCCGGATGACAGGACTCTTCAGTCCTGATCCCTCCACTGAGCTTAAGAGTTGTGCATCTCACTGCCCACTTGACATCTTCACCAGGGATATGGCAGGCATCTTAAACCCACCATGGTCAAAACAGAGCCTTGGATCTTCCCCCGCCCACACCCATATTAAACCTGCTCCTCTCCTAGTCTCCATCTCAGCACATGGTACCACCATTCACCGACGTGAAGATAAACACAGCCACGAAGCTGAGAATATGGGTAGGGAAGAGCCCTGGGGCAGCTCGACACTAAGAGGTCAAGCAAAGAAGCATCTAGTAAAGAACACTAAGAAGGCAACACTGGAAATGGGGGAGGAGCTGGAAGAGTATGGGCTCACCGGAATAAGCAGAAGAACTTGTTCTAGGAAGGAAGGAATGATCAACTACAACAAATAAGAAAAGAGATGTGATTACTCCTGAATCTGTGAACTGGGTGGGAGTCATTAATGGCATTAGCAAGAGCAGATGTGGTGGAGTGGTGGCAAGCGAAGACCAGCTGGAGGTGACTGACAAGAGAATAGGAGGTGAGAAGTAGGAAAGACAGATTCTGGATTATTATGGATCTAAGAAACTTAACAGTCTTGCGCTCTGGGTGCTGACGGGTTCTCCCTAAGAATTACCGCAGATTCCCTATCAGAGAGACCAAAGGGCAAGAGGCGATCAACCATCAATTCCTAGGGTCGGTGCCCAGATGCGGCAGAGTTCACACCCATGTCATCCAGTAAGAACACAGAGCCATGTAACACAACAGGAAGGCAAGTGGTCCCAAGTGTGCTAACCATACGTCCAGGCGGCCCCAGTTAGCACCTGTTGTCCCAGTGTAATTATTAAAGACTTTCAAAGTGTCCCAGTTTGGATGAGAAATTATATCCTTATACTATTTACAGTTTACCATCTCCATATCCAACACTGGATAAGCTCTATATCACTTAGGCAAAGCCAAGATCACCATTTAAGTCAGAAAGCTGCCAAGGCTAGTCCAGTCCAAGCAGCTACGGGCAAATACCTGAATATATCGGTAGACTGCCAACTTACTTGGGAAATATTAAAGGGCTTCATCATATCATTCAATAGAATGCAAAATTAGGTATATTCAGTAAGATATTGATTCTTAAATTACAATAATGTAATGTAACAGTTAATATTAAATCACAGTATATAAAAAATAGTGATGTAATTAGAAAAAGGCCTAGCCATGTGGGATCTACATCAAATTATTAATAGTGGCTTTCCCAGGTCTGGGGTTAGGCAGAAACAGGAAGGAATTGGTCAAAGGGTTCCAGGTTTCAGTTACGGAAGATATAGAAATCTTAGAGGTCTACTGAACAGCACAGTGCATATAGTTAATGATATTGTATTGTATCCTTAAAAATTCACTAAGAGGTTATGCTAAGTGTTCTTATCATATTACTACTACTAATAAAGACAGGGCAGGAGAAAACTTTTGGAGGTGATGGATATGTTTATGGCATTGATTGTGATGATGGTTTCACAGGCATATACTTATCCTCAAATGCATCAAGATGTATACTTTAAATATGTACAGCTTTTCCTATGTCATCAAACCTCAGTGAAATACCTTAAAATTTTGCTGCCCTTGGGGAGTGAGAGTTTGGGTGGGTAAAGATGAGGACTGTTACTTTTTTAATTTGTATACTTCAGTAGTTTTCAATGTTGTATTTTTATAGTGAGTATGTATTACTTTTGTAATATAAGTTTTAAAATGTATTTAAGCATACCTATCTATTTCTTAAAACTAAGAACCTGTCATAGATCAGGAGCATGGTATTAAAATCTATTTCTCTAGGACTGGTCCCTGTAGTACCCAACATTGTTGGCTCCAACAGATAAACTGAAATAAAACCAGATGTCCTCTGCTATATCCCTATGGCAATACTCAAGCCTAGAATTATGCGGAAGTCTTCTGACATCACTACTAATTCATCCAAGCCTCCAGACAGCCCACCAGGTGCACAGTGCAGCCAGACGCTCATATAAATCTTTGCTAGTTTATTTTAAAAGTCCTGTCAGATTCCGGTGTCTCTACCTGCTCATCTGTACATTGCATTTTGATTAATTAAAATAAGTCATTTTTCCAGCTTCTTGGATAATGTAGTTTTTAGCTGCCCAGCTTTCAGCTTAAAGCTGAAACCCACACAGCCAAAATCTTATGCAAAGTCAGTAGTATCCACATGTGTTGACATTATGTAAATAGGAACATGAGCTACTTCAAATGGAACCTACAAATCATAGTTTGGATTTAGATTTTTTTGGTGTGACTTTTATTTATAATAGTAGCTAAAATCCCATTCATTTTCTTTTTCTTTTTTCCCCCCATAAAAAAAGCAACTATGTGACTGTTCATTTTCTAAAATATATAGAGAGAGACAAAAGTTTTAGAGCTTTAAGAATCCTTAGCAATGATATAATCTCTGTTTCACAAATGAGAAAACAGAGATAGCGGCTTGCCCATGATCACACAGAAAGTTGATAGCAGATCTTGAAGCAGAATTGGGGTCTCCTCATTCTTAGCATCTCCACTATGTTGCTTGCCACCAAAAAATAAATGCTCAGGGACATTCCACGAGAGATATTTATGCAAATTGAATATATGATGATAAAACATAATCAATTTAATGTAAATAAACAGCAAGTGTTCTTGTCACTGTGTTGCCCACCACCCTGAAAACTTTACTAAAGAGTCAATTCAGAATTCCTCTGCTCACATTGGGAAGGAAAATGGCAGTAGGAACAAACTAGGAAATGTCCTCACACGCAATCCTTGAGATGCTGAATCTCTCAGTAGGTTCTAGCAACAAGATGCCAAAATATTGCTAAATCACTCTGATTCTCTGAGAGTTGCTGAATCTTTTCAATTAAAAAATAACTACATAAATGAGTGGCATCTTTAAGATCAGCTAAGGCTGAAACAAAATGTTTTCATTGTTCTCAAAGACCAATGAATCATCAAAAAAAAAAATCTGTGTTTCTGATCTGTTAGAACAATGATGAGAACTGGAACAGGATATCACCAATCAGGAATAGCCTTGGAATATGATCAATCTCATCTACAGTGTTACCTTTCAGGAGGCCCACGCTTGAATCAATATAAAAAGTGACCTAAACAAGAATTCCATAATCTCAACAAGCCTAAGAATCATTACCCAGAATGCATCTCATGCAGACATTTGCAAGTAAAATTTAAAATTAAAAGTACAGCTAGGCATGGTGGCTCACTTCTTAATCTGAGCACTCTGGTAAGCCAAAGCAGGAGTACTGCTTGAGCTCAGAAGTTCTAGACCAGCCTGAGTAAGAGTGGGACCCCATCTCTACTAAAATTAAAAAAATTAGCCAGGCATTGTGGCGTGTGCCTATAGTCCCAGCTACTTGGGAGCCTGAGACAACTCCTTTTGGCCAGGAGTTTCAGGTTGCAGTGAGCTACAATGATGCCACTGCACTCACTCTACCTGGGGTGACAGAGCAAGACTCTGTCTCAAAAAAGAAAAAATATTAAAGTATTTCTTCTAAAAATATATAATATAGTATTTCTTCCAATATTTTTTCAAAAGTTAAAGCTACTATGCTCTTTTATATATACACACACACACACATATATAATATTATATATCCTCTTTTCACATTACCTAATTACTGTACAGACCCAGACAGCCTACTTAATAAAAATATATCATACAGAACTGAATTGCAATAGATACAGTACAAATAAAATAATCCCCATGTGAAATATCTTTTAGACTGAAGACTAAAAGTATAGCTTGGGTATTTTAAAAAATAAAATAAATTATGCTATCCAGTCTTAATAAAAAAGGTACCTTACTACACCTTGTTTATTTTTATCTAGTAGATTCTACTTTATTACCACATAACACAACTGCAAAACTATCTCCGTGTTGATCCATGAGTATCTAGGTTTTTTCCTAGCTATAGGTTCTCCTCCATGGATATAGCATCCTTACCAGAGCAGGAACTGCTAAACTGTCATGTTAATATGAGTTAAACCGTGTTTATGCTGCATCAGTTAATACTTTGTCATAACAACAATGTCAAAAGATGCTTCAAAGAAACAGTAACGACAAATAGATGTTCTACAAAAAGTTAACTCTCAAATGGCTCAAGGAAAAAAAATATGGATCTCCATATACATATACATGTGTATGGGTAGATAAATATATGAAGGAAAGAAAAGAGGGAAGGGAAGGAAAGAAGAATGGCTGAGAGTAGCAGTTAGAAAGAAGGGAGAGAGCAAGAAAGAGAATATTAATGCCAAGGTAGCAAAATATTAATCTTTGGGGAATCTGGTTGAAGAGTGTATTGATTGGTATTCTTTATGCTAGTCTTGAAACTTTCCAATAATTCTGAAATTACTTCAATATAAAAAGCAAAATGAAAAAGAAAACAGATAGTAGGTACATAAGTAATGGTTAAAGTATTTACTAAGAACTAATAAATAATAGACTATTTATTAATTACCTATTATGTGACAGAGATAGTGCTAGGTACCGTAGGGACTAAACATAGAAGAATATATGAATTTTTTTGCCCTTAAACTTGTAGGAAATAGAGGATTAAAACAATAAAACAATCAGAGAACAGTCCAAAAGAACAGATATGTAATTAAATGCTAAAATTATAGGTGTGCACAATTAATTCATAATAATTTTGAGCCACTGTGTAAGAAGACTTAAAATAATGGCAAACCATACTAAAAAATAAGATCTATGGGCATTTCTGTTCTTACAAATATCCTTGCAAAAAATTTTTAAAGATCTGTTTATGTGTGCATATAATTCCATGCAAGAATACAGAGGCTGAATATAACAAAATATTTACTGCTTCTAAACCCTCTACGATCACTTGGATTTGAAATGCAGGTAGTTTTTCCACTCAAAGTAAGATATCCAGAAAATATGTTATCATAAAAAAGTGGAAAATAGAGAAAAAATGTTCTAATGAAAAGAGAGAGAAAATAAAAGAAAAAAATGCAACAAACAGACAAAAAAAAAAGCATTGAAAGCAAAAACATTAGCCAACTATTCATATGTGTAACTTAACCACTTCCCACTAATCAAATGTTTACAACCTCAGATGAAAAAATCCACTAAAAGATTTAATGGAGGCACTCATGGGTAAATTACAGCATAAGCAATTCTGTAAATAGAAGAGTTTAAATAGGAGAATCTGGCATCTCCTACACTCACATACTCTACAGAAATAAAGCTAAAAATGCCACCTCGGCCTCTTGCTGCCCTGCTTCCCACTGGGGTTGATTCTGCCCTGGATAAAAAGTTATTTAAGTAGTTTCTACATTGATAAGACAGGTGATGTTCTTAAAAATCAAGTTCACCTTGCAACCCATCCTTGTATTTACTGATGAGAGCACACTTTAATTTTGTCTTTCCCAAAGTTAAAGCAGAAGGATTTCACATTAGCCATTGAATTATTATACTAAGCATTAATGTAAGCAATGCAAATAAAGCTATACAAGCAACAGGAGACAGACAAGTGTAATTTAAAGTTAATGCACCTCCAATTCCTTATACAAGTGGTGTGCCCCAAGGTTTTATGAACAATAGGGATAATAAATTTATTTATCATTACTTGGGGGGGAATCAGATGTTAACTATCAATTCAACATTTTTCCTTTAGGTCTAATCTCATCAGTTCCATATTTACTTTAAACCTGTGGTCCCCAACCCTTTGTTTAGGGACCTAGAAGCAGAGCTGAGGGTGTGGCCCCCCCACCCACCCCTCGGCCAGAGGAAAAACTGTCTTCCACGAAACCGGTCCCTGGTGCCAAACAGGTTGGGGACCACTGTGTTAAGTGACTCTGGTTTGAATTTTCTGATTTCATAATGCATGACTAATAATATTCCCACTGGCTACTTTGTGCTAGTTTGCTTTGTATTAGGAAATTATATGGACTTGATCTTATTTTATAGGTAGACTGACACACAGCATACATGGTTGCTCTCTACAACCTTTCTGAAATGGCACAGTGAAAATAATTAGACAGCTTGGGGTCTGAATTATGACCTTGGACAGGTTACTTCTCAGCCATTTCTCCAACCAGACAAAATAAAACGACTAGGAGGCAAGAAGATAAGAAGACCAAAAGGGGAGAAGTCTGGAGGCCTGAGAATGCCCCTATCTCAAACTTCCCACTCGTGGGTCAAAACACTAAGAGATGGCACAGAACCAAGACAGTTTTAGGAGGCCCCCAGGGCTGAGAATCCTGAACCCCACTCCTCAGCCTCGGGCTAGCAGAGAAGGGGCCTCAAGGTAGCATCTGAACCAATGCACCCCCTAGTGTCACTCAAGGAAAGCACCATGGCCTTTCCAAGCCCCACCCCAGGCCTTGCTGAGGCTTTTTCCAAAGAAATTAATTTTATATCCAAGTTGTGCTTTAACCATTTTGAACTACATTCACCCTTTTAGGCTCTTGGTAGAAGGAGAAAGACTATTCATTCTACACATTTTCTATGCCTTGGAGAAACAGACATCAACATCCTCTACCCACCCACCCAGCCAAAAACAACAGACACATCCAGCCATACACTGTTTCATTTTAAATTATCAACATTCTTTATAAGAAAATTACTAACTTACAATAAAATAAAAGAAACTCGTAATACTTCTATGATTATATCTTCTCTTTTATTTTGTATAGTCTTGAGTTTGGGAATCATGTTAATGTTCTACAAACACTGAAAAATTAAATCAAATCAATAAGGATGGTGGAGGAGCATGAAACTGAATGCAAACCAAAATATGTGAACCCATCTGTAATTAAAATGAATAATACAACCATGATGAATTTTTTTTAAAAAACATAACTAATCCAACTATCTTCTGAACATCTTTGTTTGACTATTTACTCTTTGACTATTTACTCTTACTATAAAGAAAAATAAAAGAAGTGAAAATAAATCTTGAACTCTTCTTGGTAGGTTTGTTTTTTCATAGTCAACAGGTACAGCCAACTCTGAAACTATTTTAAGTGTATTGCAGAATTGATCAAATGAGTAAATGTACTGATACTTGTTGCCAGCCAGGCTTCTCACTATGGAAGAAAAGAAAAATGGAAGAAGAGAGACATAAAAAATAGGAGAGGACAAAGAAGAATTCTGGGTAGGAAGCTATGTTGGAATTGAGGGTATAGGTATAAGTCATGATTTTTAAACATATCTCCATGGTTTTAGCCATTTCTATAAGATATATCTACGAGAGGGTGTATTCGCCCACTCCATCTGCTGATAGGTCAAGAAGCAATGATCACAGGTAACACTTTTTAAATACCAGTCCCACTAAAGAACAAGGGCTCCTTAGAGAAATGGTCAATTCCAGTGCTGGGGAAGAGAAAGTCCAAGATGGATCTGGAACAGCTAATTATGCCAAAAAGTAATACAATGCCAAAAAATTATAAGGGCATGTCAAAAGGACACAGGAAATAGAATTAAAGAGTCTCCTATTAGCAACAAAATACATAAGGGCAGGAAGCACTTCATTATAGCAGAATGACAATTAATAAATTTAGAAGGAATGACAGTTTTAATAATTCATAAATTCAGACATAAATTAGCAATGGATACTCAATCTGGGGGTGGGACAGAAACTTGATGAGGAATAGGATATTTATATAGTCTTAAAGCATTTCCCTAATTATTAATTGTAAAAGGAAAAATAGTAACTATACAATGAAGAAAATGGATAATAACATTTAATGATCAATTTTAACATGACCAGATTTAACATCACCAATAATGACTGAATAGGTGTCATACACCTTCAGACAGGATGCTCTGAGGAGGACACATACCTACCCTGAATTGAATCATGAGGAAACATCACATAAACCCAACTTAAGGGACATTCTGTAAAAGAACTGGCTGGTATTTTTCAAAAATGTCTATGTCTTAAAAGATAAAAGAGAGGCTGAGGCCCTTTTCCGGATTAAAGGGGATGAAAGAGACATGGCAATGAAGTGCAATACATGATCTGGGCTGGATCCTTTGCCAGAAACAAATTGCCCTAAAGGCAATTACTGGGACGACTGACTAAATTAGAATATAGACTAGATAATAGTATTATGTCAATATTAAATTTCCTGAATTTAATAACTGTATTATGGTTATGTAAGAGAATAATATCCTTGTTCTTGAAATATATGTTTTAATATCAAGAGTAAAGGGGAATAATGTATGCAACCTACTTTAAAATGATTCAGAAAAAAGCAATACTAACATGCATCTAATAATGTAAAGGCAAATATGTCAAAATACTAAAAATGGATGAAATCTGGGGACTATTCTTGGTATGTTTCTGTAGGTTTGAAATTATTCCAAAATCAGTTTAAAAAATACTTTATATTTTGAAGTTAAAGTATAGGTACCTATAACTAGTTGTTGTCGTTTTTTGCCATTTTAAATGTTTCCATCCCATATTGTGGATGTACAACCTACATCCACAGCATTAACGATTTATATTAGGGAAAGAAACACTTTCAACTCAATTACAATGTGATTCACAAATATCTATTTTTACGCCTTTGTGATTTTCAAAATGAACCAAATTTTGATACTTTAAGTAATTGCATTCCTATATTAAAGTATACTTTAGATACAATAAACTGCTCTGAAAATAGAAAATACATTATTTGACTTTCTTATTAGTAATTATAAACATGAAAATACCAAGATTTGTTTAATTCCATTAAGGTTAATGGAAATAGGCACCTTCATTTACACTTTATTTAAATTAAGGATTCATAAAAAACAAAGCATATTGCTTACTATTCTATTTTCCAGTTCACAAAACTAAACAAAATTCAAGCTTATAATATTGAATAAGTCCATTCCACAAAACTGGGAGTATTATGACATTTGTAATCCATTTAAAATCATATTCTCAGATGAAATAACCATATGGAAAGCAATTTCTCAGCAATGATGAGCCTCATTGTCATCAGCAGCACTACCACTAAGAATAAAGTAGTAATTAAAATCATAAAGCAGAGAGACTGAAATCTAGTTTCTACAATGCTTTGGGATTAACTTTACTAGCATAAACCTCAGAGATGCTGATTATCAAACTCAGCATTTCCCAGATTAATAAAAGCATCACTGGTCACCATTCATCATGCTAAGCCTCATCCTTCTATATTCAGGAGGTCTGTATTACCCAGACCCAGAAGGCCACCTCTATTCTTTCAATCTGTCCCAGATGCTTTTTCTAGTAAAAAATATACTCCCTTAATTTCAAAGAAGTGGGGAAAGAGAAGGCATCTCATGGATACCTCCACCGTCTTTGAAATCTTCTAAACTCCAGGACAAGAGCAGGGGTTATGTGTCAAGGTTTGCTTGTGTGAGGGAAAGATGGGACATTCACAAACTTACTTCCTCACATGATAAAGGAAACCCAGATAGAATCACATTTGGCAAAAAGAATTAAATTTGATAGTGGTATATACTGGCAAGATAGTGAGGAAAAAAGTCCTCTTTCAGCCTGCTGCCTCTTGGTAATGCCATTCTGCAGAAGATATTAAAAATGAGCACGGGCATAGCTATGAGCAACCAAGTCCACCCTGAGATATCTCCCTAGAGGGACACACCCCCATGTGCACAAGTATTCATTGAAATGCTGTTTGAAAAGCAAAAGAACCTAAAAGTCTATCAACAGGGGAAATTATGTTAAAGAGAAGAAGCATGTACACAAAGCAATACTCTGCATGTTCTTGGGTAGGTCTGTGAACATAAAAATCTGAAAAGATATACATCAAATTCACAGCAGTGGGGGAGGAAGAAGGGAAACCAGGAAAGGAAATGAAAGCTTTATCTGGATGTTCTAAAGTTTAAAAGAAAATTTACTCATGTGTTACTTAAGTAATTAAAAATTAATTTTCAGGCCGGGCGCGGTGGCTCAAGCCTGTAATCCTAGCTCTCTAGGAGGCCGAGGTGGGCGGATCCTTTGAGCTCAGGAGTTCGAGACCAGCCTGAGCAAGAGCGAGACCCCATCTCTACTATAAATAGAAAGAAATTAATTGGCCAACTAATAAATATAAAAAAAATTAGCCGGGCATGGTGGCACATGCCTGTAGTCCCAGCTACTTGGGAAGGCTGAGGCAGCAGGATTGCTTGAGCCCAGGAGTTTGAGGTTGCTGTGAGCTAGGCTGACGCCATGGCACTCACTCTAGCTTGGGCAACAAAGTGAGACTCTGTCTCAAAAAAAAAAAAAATTAATTTTCAAAGATTAAAAGAAAAAAAATGGACCAAGTTAAACACTATATAAATCTAAGACAGAGATCAATTTGCCTATAAAATGATAGAAACTGAGAAATACTGTTATTTAGGCTAAATTTGAATTACTAACATTTTTAATATACCAGGGCTGTCATAAAGTATCCAGTCATATAACTGTTCTCAGTACATTATTAATAATAATGGCTGGATACCTTCTGGACAGCCCTCGTACATCAGAGCAGTGGCCCAGAATCAGTCTGAGCCTTGATCCTGCTGTACACAATGAATCCTACTAATACCTAGAGGAAGTTAACTGCCCTACTTCCTCATCTGTACCTAAGCATTAAAAAAAAATCAGAAAGGAAGGAAATTTCTCCAAGTATTATATCTAAATTTATTTGTCTGAATTCAAACTTTGATCTGGGATCATGTATAATATTTGAGAGGTAGGGAAAAGAATGCCAGCAGAAATTTTAAAATAAAACAGAAACAAAAGGTGGGGAGGACAGTCTTTCTACTACAGAGACCTTGAAGGTGCCAGATTCTAGAGAGTTGGAAACCGCAAATCTTTTTCAGTAGGGGATGTGGAAATGACCCCAGTGTCTAACAAAATACATTTAGGACATGCAGGCAGTTTGTAATATGAAGAAATCCATTTCTTCTCGATAATTTCCACCGAGAGAAGATGGATACATTTATTTGCACCTTACTGTGGATCTAATTAGTAAAATTTAAGTACTGTTCTCCCATATATGTATATTTAAAGAAAGTAGCACTAGAATTACACAAGAGGGTTAGCTATGTTGGCAAATTTTATATTTTCTATAAAAAGAGGTTTGTTATTCCATTTATTTCATATTAGTTTGGAAGTTCTTTTGCTGGTTACTTCAAAAATTACAACATAAACTCTTGACTTGTAAAAGCTTAATGTTGATCCATACATTTACCCTCTTCCCAGAAAGAAATCAGAACACTTTACATCCATTTAGCGCCTTTCAACTTAAATGCTATTGTTGTTATGCATTTTTTAAATGTTACACATATTTTTAAAACTTAAAAAACATTATTACTATTGTTTAATACAGTCAGTGCTATGGTTTGGATATGGTTTCTTTAGCCCTGCCACATCTCATGTTGATATTTGATCTCTAATGTTGGAGGTGGAGCTGGGGGAAGGAGTTTGGATCATGGGGGTGGACCCCTCATGAATGGCTTGCTGTCATTCTCATAGGAGTGGGTGAATTCTTACTCTTAGCTCCTGCAAGAACTGGTTGGTCATGCGTGGATTAATAAAATGTGGTATATGTATGTATACGGAGTACTATTCAGCTTTAAGAAACAATGCTGATATAGCACCTCTTGTATTTTCCTGGATAGAGCTGGAACCCATTCTACTAAGTGAAGTATCTCAAGAATGGA
>VSMD01045087.1:0-94612 GCA_008750895.1 Mirza zaza | reverse complement strand
GACGGGGTGGAGGGCGGGGTGGACGGGGTGGAGGGCGGGGTGGGCGGGGTGGAGGGCGGGGTGGACGGGGTGGACGGGGTGGAGGGGGTGGTGGGCGGGGTGGACGGGGTGGAGGGCGGAGTGGACGGGGTGGAGGGCGGGGTGGGCGGGGTGGGTGGGGTGGAGGGAGTGGACGGACGCAGATGCCGTCTGACAGAAAGGGGTCCGGATCCCCGCCCCGCATTGCGGAAGTCGAAGAAGGGGCTGGGAAACACTATTCTATTGTTTTTTTTTTTCTGAGACAGAGTCTCACTCTGTTGCCCAGACTAGAGTGCCGTGGCGTCAGCCTAGCTCACAGCAACCTCAAACTCCTGGGCTCAAGCGATCCTGCTGCCTCAGCCTCCTGAGTAGCTGGGACTACAGGCATGCACCACTATGCCCGGCTAATTTTTTCTATATATTTTTAGTTGACCAATTAATTTCTTTCTGTTTTCAGTAGGGACTGGGGCTCACTCTTGCTCAGGCTGGTTTTGAACTCCTGACCTCGAGCAATCCGCGCGCCTCGGCCTCCCAGAGTGCTAGGATTACAGGCATGCACACTCTTTTTTTTAAAACTAAGCCCTTCTTGAAGTGGCAACTCCACCTGTCCTCTGGCCTAGGGGTCTCTCTAGCCCCCACCCCTGTTCTTAGAGGGTGATTCTGTCCCCTGCAGCTGGAGTCAGCCCGCCCACTCCACCCAGCAGGTCCACCGTCTGGTACCACTGGCATCCCCAGCAGCTCTTGCGCCCTTCAGGTGCACAGCTGACTGCGTGGCATCTCCCAGAAATTCCTCTACCTTGCCGTTCCAGTCACAGCCCCATCCTTGTTTTCCAACTCAGAGATGGATTTATTATAATACTTAAAAATATACGTAGTTCTTTTCTTTTTCTTTTTTTCCTTTGAGACAGAGTCTCACTCTGTTGCCCAGGCTAGAGTGAGTGCCGTGGCATAAGCCTAGCTCACAGCAACCTCAAACTCCTGGGCTCAAGTGATCCTCCTGCCTCAGCCTCCCAAGTAGTTGGGACTACAGGCATGCACCACCATGCACGGCTAATTTCTTCTGTATAATTTTAGTTGTTCTGCTAATTTCTTTCTTTTTTAGTAGAGACGGGGTCTCGCTCTCGGTCAGGCTGGTCTCGAACTCCCCACCTCAAGAGATTCTCCCGCCTGGGCCTCCCAGAGTGCTAGGATTACAGGCGTGAACCACCAGCCTGCACCTGGCCTGTGTTTCTCTTTGTGTAGGTTGTCCTCAAGGCTGAAGCCTTGGTCACCAGCAGTCCTTGAGTTCACACCTCTCCCATGTATCCCAAGGGTGGAAAAAGTCCCTTTGCTGTTAGAGGTGCAAACCCAGGACAGGATTCTCACTGGCCCTGCTTGGATCACATGCCCCCTGGTTTCTCATGACTGGCCGTGTGCAACCTTGGGCAAGTTCAGTTACTTAAAGGAAGTGAAATGAGGGCTTCTCCCTTCCCCTCCTGGGGCCCCCCACCCCACCCCGAGAAAAAAATAACAACAAAAACAACAACAACAAAAAAGAAAGTTAAAGGAAGGCAGTAACAGTGGCTTGCTTGCTCAGTGATTTTGTGGAAACTGAATGAGTTAATACACGGACTACATTTAGAATGGCATGTAAGTGCTCAAAAACCTTAGTGAGAAACCTATTTTCATAATTCTTATTGCATGTTTCTTTTTTTTATTTAAGAAATTTTCATAAAGCTTTGAGGTGATCTTCTTGTGAAAACGTTTCTCTGTAAAACCATCATCATTGCCAGTTTTGGAGTCTGACTTATATCCCCCTTAGTGGTCCCCAGGGCTACAAGGCCAAGACATTGGCATAAAAGAGTCCAATGCTGCTGGTGCTCTTCTGAAGGGACACATCTCGGTTTGCGGGACTCCCACGAATCCAGGCCCAACGTGAGTTCGTCACCCCAGATCACAAAATTCTCACAGAAACAACCCACCGTGAGTAAGAGTGAGAGCATCACACAGAAAGTAGAACTGGATTATCAAAAAGTTCATATAATGAAACTACTGACTAGAAATTTAAAAGTAGATATTTTTGAGACGATTAAAAATAACAGAAGAAATTTTAAAATTGCATTAAATAAAAAACAAAAAGTCAACCTAAAAAAGGAGCAAGCAGATTTGAAGATGTACAAATAAAGCTTCTGGAGATAAAACCTATGGGCATTGAAACCGAAAACTCCATGGACAGGATTCGCAGTAGATTAAATACAGTCAAAGAGAGAATTAGGGAGATAGAAGTCAGAATTGAGAAAATCACCCAGCATGCAGCACACACCGAAAAAAAGCTTGAAAGGATTGAGAGGAAAATAACTAAATTTACAATCTACACTGGCTAAATTATCATTCAAGAATAAGGGTGAAATAAAACATTTCAAAGAAAGACTAAAAGAATTTGTCACTACCAGATGTTCATAAAAAAATTTCTAAAGGATGTACTTTCAGGAAAAAGAAAATTGAATCTAGAAGAAAAGAGTGAATTGCAAGAAAGGATAATGAATGATGAAACTGGTTTACATGTGACTAAGTCTAAACAAGCATTCACTGTTTGATGGTGATAGCTACAACAAGATGACTAATTTGGGGTAAAAACAACATGGGCAAAAACCTATAGGATGAGAGGGGTGATTGGGCTTTGAGTATTCTAAATTCTTCTTATTACATGGAAAAAAGAGAGAGACACTAATTAACTTTAGACTTTGTTAATTATGCATGTTGAAAATTTAAGTGCATGAATGAAAATGACAGAAAGAGAATGCATAATAGCATTCCACAGCAATGGGAGTTGGAGGGAAGGGACTACAGAAAACATAATCAGGCCGGCTGTGGTGGCTCAGCCTGTGGTCCCAGCCACTTGGGAGGCTGAGGCAGGAGCATCAGTTGAGCCCAGGAGTTGGAGGCTGCTGTGCGCTGTGATGACGCCACTGCACTCCAGCCTGGCGGCAGACCCTGTCTCAGGAAAAAAAAAAAGGAAAGAAAGAGAGCTCGATCAATCCAATAGAGGGTAGAAAGGAAGGAAGACGCAGCACAAAAACAAAAAGGACAAACAGACAACACAAAATAAGATAGTAAAGCTCAATTAAAATACATCATTAATCACAATAAATGTACTAATAGGTTGAAAAGTGTCAGAGTTTTCAAAAAGTTAAAGGTTGAAAGTTGTCAGATTGGGTTTTTAAAAACATCTAGCCTTACATGCTATTTACTATAAGGCACCTAAGAATGTAAAGACAAAGGATAAAAGGAAAATGATGGGAAGAGATACATGAGAGGCCAGTACTCATGAAAAAGTATGTTGCAGCTCTACTAACTGTTGGAAAAAATAAAACTAAGGAAAAAAACAGTATTGGGACTTCTCCCCTTCTCACTACTGCACTTGACTAGTCTAAAAACAATAACAATAACAACAACAACAAAACAGTCTTAGGGATAAGAGTGGGTCCCCTATAGTGATAAAAGGAAGAAATTTATTAGGAAACTATAATAATTCTAAACCTGTTGGCATTTATTTTATTTATTTTATTTTTTATTTTTATTTTTTGAGACAGAGTCTTGCTTTGTTGTCCAGGCTAGAGTGAGTGCCGTGGCATCAGCCTAGCTCACAGCAAGCTCAAACTCCTGGGCCCAAGCAATCCTGCTGCCTCAGCCTCCCGAGTAGCTGGGACTACAGGCATACGCCACCATGCCCAGCTAATTTTTTCTATATATATCTTAGTTGGCCAATTAATTTCTTCCTATTTATAGCAGAGACGGGGTCTCGCTCTTGCTCAGGCTGGTTTCAAACTCCTGACCTCAAGCAATCCGCCTGCCTCGGCCTCCCAGAGTGCTAGGATTACAGGCGTGAGCCACTGCGCCCGGCCACCTGTTGGCATTTAATAACAAGGTTGCAAAGTATATAAAATCAAAATTGGCAAAATTCCAAGTAGACACTGATAAAGCCACTATCACAACAGAGATCTGAACATACTTTTCTTGGTAATTTATAAATCAAGCAGACAAAATATTAGAAAGGGTACAGAACACTTGCATAAAACAACAAGCTTGATCTAATGGAGATTATATATATGAATATCACTAATATATATGAATTAACATATACCATAGATATGAATTATTGGATTCAAGGATAGATATACTTGCATCCAACAAATCCTATTAAACAGATAGGAAACCTTTACAAAAATGGACCAGGTACAAGGATACAAAGAAAGTCTTCACAAAACTCCAAAATATCAGTATTATCCAAACTACTTTTTCTTACCATAATGTAATAACATATGAAATCAGTAACAAGGGGTTAGTCCTCCCCCTACAAAAAACCAGAACACATTGGACAATTTAAATAAGCACATTTTCCAGCAATTCCCATGTTAAAATATATAATTAATATTAGAAAATCAGAACAAGATGAAATTAAAAATACTACTTTTTAGTAGTATTTTAATTACTGGGTGTGGTGGCCGGGTGTGGTAGCTCATGCCTATAATCCCAGTACTTTGGGAGGTTGAGGTGGGAAGATTGTTAGAGGCCAGGAGTTTGAGACCAGCCTGGGCAATATAGTCAGACCCCTGTCTCTACAAAAAATAGAAAAATTAGCCAGGTGTGGTGCTGTGAGCCTGTAGTCCCAGCTGAGGCTGAAGGAGGCTGAGGTGGGAGGATCACTTGAGCTCAGGAGTTCTAGGCCAGCCAGGGCAACACAGCGAGACCTTATCTCTTAAAAAAAAAGAGGGGGGGGAGGGAAGAGAAAAGAAAAAATAATAATAAAAAAAGAAAAGAGTTGTCTGAGTGCAGTGCTGTTTATAACAAACCATCACAACCAGTTACAGACTCTTTTGTTCCTTCTCCATACCCACTGCTCCACTTCACTAGCCTTAAAAAAAAAAAGACTGAGGGTTGTAACCAGAGTGGTCCTTGGAAATGTACAGCCTTAAATGCTTATGGAGAAAGACTAAATACTAATAAGTATCCATCTCAACTAATTTAGAAAAACAATCATAACAAAACCAAAAAAAAAGTGGAGGCCGGGCATGGTGGCTCACGTCTGTAATCCTAGCACTCTGGGAGGCTGAGGCAGGCAGATTGCTTGAGCTCAGGAGTTCGAAACCAGCCTGAGCAACAGCAAGACCCCGTCTCTACTATAAATAGAAAGAAATTAATTGGCCAACTAATATATCTAGAAAAAATTAGCCGGGCATGGTGGCGCATGCCTGTAGTCCCAGCTACTTACTCGGGAGGCTGAGGCAGCAGGATTGCTTGAGCCCAGGAGTTTGAGGTTGCTGTGAGCTAGGCTGATGCCACGGCACTCACTCTAGCCTGGGCAACAGAGTGAGACTCTGTCTCAAAAAAAAAAAAAAAAAAAAGTGGAGAAGTAAACATAAGAACAGAAAAAAGAAAATAGGAAACAGAGATAATAAATGAAAATCTGATTCTTTAGAAATAGATTTGTATCCCTAGAAAATAAAACTTAAATCAGACTCAAGAGGAAAGAGACCCTAAATACACCTACAGATATTAAATAACTAGAGGCTATAAAACCTGTACTCACAAGAGCCACACCAAATCCAGACAGTTTTATAGCCAACTGAGCAAGCAAGGGCTCCCGTCTCACACGAACTGCTCTGCAGTCTGGGAGGGGACCCATGAGAAGAGAGAAGGTTGGATGTGAATTTGCAGGTGAAAGCTGAAGCCATGACTGACCCGCCCAGCAAAGATGTGCAGCATCCCTGAGCTTTGGGACATTCCAGGGGCCTGGACATGTCAGGGACCCAAGCAGGCAAAGTCCCTCTCCACAGGGAAAAACAGAGACTAAACAACAAATAAGAGAATCAGAGTATGTGGGAAGACAACAGGGCCTCAGAAGGAAGACAGTAGACTAGGGTGGGTGAGGTGGGTCCACCTGGGCAGAGGGCGGACTGGGCCAGGGCCCCCCATGAGTTGTCACGGAAACCAAGGGAGGTGAAGGTTCAAGGGGGAGTCAGGTTAGCTGGGACAGAAACTGGTGTCAGCCTTTGGGGACCAGGCCACTGCGGACAGAGGAGAGAGAGGGAGGGCCGAGCTGGGATTCAGAAGAGGAAGTGGGCTGGAAGGAGTGATGGCCAAGGGCAGGATGGCGGGATGGCAGGAGGGGGCACATCTGAGTGCAGCTGAGTGAGGCAAACTGCCCCGCCAAGAGGGGAGCCAGCAGCACGAGAAGTGGGCCCACCAGAAGGCCAGAAACTGGGGTGGGGGTGTGAACCACCCACGCTGGAGGGCCTGGGCATCGCTGGCACATTAAATGCCGAAGCAGGGAGGGGAGATGCCACCAGTGAGGGCCTTCCTGGTGGCCTTGAGGCCCAGGGGTGGCTGCGGGCACAGGGCTGGGCTCCAGTGGGGGGCTGCCCCCAGCATTGCACCAGGCACTATTCTGGGTGCTTTGCCCACGGGAGCGCCCCCAGGCCTGCGAGGCCTATTTGTGTCTACATGTGTGTGTGGGGGAGACGGGAGGAAGTGGGGATGGTGAGAAGGACGGATCTTTCTGGAGTTTTGGCCCCAATGGAAGGAGGGGAAGGCAGTGGGGCCTTGGTGGTCGTGCGAACCCTGAAACCCGCCCTTTTCAGGTTAGAAACAGGAAAGCAGCAGAGGTGGGGCCAGGCTAGGCCAGAGGTGGCCCTGCCTGGGAGGTGGGGTCTGGTGGGCCTGAGGGAGGGTGGCCTTGAGGAGCCTGGGGACTGTGCTCGACAAAATAAGGGGCAAAGACACCCCCTGTCCCTTGGCTTCCTTCTCCAGGAACCCACCCAGAGGACGTCATGTGTCTAAGTGCTTCTGGGCATTGTTATTTTTGCTGTTTGCCGGGGTGGTGGTGGAGCTGGGGAGTGACTCAGGCTTGGACCCTGTTCACTGCGTGCACGTCATACGTGCCAGGCACGGTGCAGAGCTTGAGCTCAGGGCAGCGCTCAGCAAGGGCTTCGGTGTGGCCCTGGGCAGTGGGTCTCCCACCCAGCTGCGTCTAGAGCCCATCAATCTGTTGGTTGCCAGTTGGCAAAGACATGAGATTTTCTCCTGAAAGGCTCAGCAGCCAGAGCCACAGTGCCTGGGTTGGGTGGCTGGAGGAGGCTGAAGGGGCCCCTGTGAGGTCCAGGCTGGGCAGGCAGGCCAGAGGGAACATGGCCAGGGCCTCTGGGTCCATCCAGACCAAGGGTAGGTTTGCAGGGAGAGCGAGGAGGCCTGGGGCTGTCAAGTTCTGGCTGTGGAGAGAGGTGCAGCCTCCTCCCTCCCAGCCCCAGCTCTGGTGGACTCTGGTGAGCACCGTCCACCACCTTGCAGCTGGCCACAGCGGGTTAAGAGGCTGGGACCTCAGAGCAAAGGCAGATGGAGGCAGTGGTGGGAGGGGCAGGGTGGGGGGACAGCAGGGCAGGGCAGGGTGGGAGTGGGGGCTGGGTGCTGGGGAGGGGAGAGAGACTGGGGCAGGAAGATGGTGGAGACACGAGAGGGGCCATGAAGCACTAGTTTCCTCTCTCCAGGGCTGGGCCACAGGAAATCCAGCCCTCCTGCTTCCCAAGGTGTTTCCTGAAGATAAGTGAGCCTGGACAGCCCTTCCTGATCCCTGCTCTCCCGCCCCCACCCCTCCCATCCTGCCCTAGCCTCTGGGGGACCCCAGCTGGCCCAGGCAGACGGGCCAATGGCCTTGGGAGGGGCCTGGACAGGGGTAGGAAGGAGGTCTGCGCATCCTGGGGCCACACTTCCTGGGCAGGGAGGGTCCGTCCAGGTTTGGGAAGGAAGCCGGACCAGACCCATAGACAGTGCCGGACAGCAGCTGGGCAGGTCAGTGGAGCTCTGAGGAGGCAGAGATTCTTCCTCAAGTGGGGACAGACCTCCAGGCTGGTCCAAGGGGAGAGGGGCCCTACCCCAAGGTTGACCAAAGGCTGTTTTGGGGGCAGAGGGCTGGTCAGAAATTGTATGGGGTCAGGGGGCGCTTCGTGGTGGGCAGGCGGTGGTCACAGTGGGTCTGTGGGAAGTGGGGGCTGTTTTAGGAGGGGCGTCCAGTGCTGTTCTGTGTGAGGTCCGGGTATTTCTAGGATAATTCAGGTTGTCGCAGGGAGGGGTAGAGAGGTTTCCTGTGTGTATGAGGGCCAGGGCAGGTCAAGGTTATTTCTGGGAGGCTCAGGAATAGCCGGTTTTGTGGGCGATCCAGGGCTGCTCCTGGAGGAGGGGAGGCTGGGGCTAGGGGCCGTTTCCCACCACAGGCAGAGGGTTCCCCCAGGCCTGGTTAGTTCTACCAAGGCTGGCAGGTGTGGCTGCTCTTCTGGCTCTGCCTCGGGGTCAGGGGCTGTTTTTCGGGGGTGGGTCAGCCAAAGCGTGTCGGGAGAGTTCCCTGGGTGTTGGGAGCTGTTTCTCAGGAGGTGAGGGAGGCTCCGACGTTGAGGGGCTGCTCTTCGTTCCGGGGGCGCGCGGGGCGCGGGTGTTCACTGCTGGGTAGTTCCGTGGGGCGCGCCAGGGCTGGGGACCTGGCGCGCTCCAGCGGGGCCGCCTGAGCTAGTTTCTTTGCTGAGCTCCCCCTCCTCCGCCCACTCATCACCCCCTCCCGCGTTGCCACGACAACGCGTAAAACTAAAATTCACTTCCCAGTCGCAGGTGGAGACTAGTAGCGCCCCCTCCCCTAGCCCTTCTTCGCAGGTCGCGCCCCCATCCCGTCGTCGCTAAGGTGACGGGGAGGGGGCGACAGGCGTCGCATCTCCAGGCCGACCGGGGGTCTGGGGAGGAGTCCGGAGCAAACTCCCCAAACTCCGCCGGGGTCGGGGAGCCGCGCCGAGCCCTGCTGGGCGTGGTCGAAAGGGTTAATTCGGAAGGGCCTCTCCCGCGGCGACAGGGAAGCCCCGGGCCCTCCGAGGCCTGGGGTTCCCCTTGCCCGACCCCCAGGACTGGGGCAGGGCTGGTCCCGCCGTCTCCTCCGGGCCCGGAGTCGGGGCCGGTAGAGCGGGGGAGAAGCCGTCACCTCCAGAAATGAATTGTTTTTCTCCCCCCCACCCGCCCTGCCTTGGTGCCCAGCGCAGCCCCCGGCCCGGCTCGAGGACCCCTCCTCCGCACCGTCCCCTGTGGTCCGCGGACGCTCGCCCGCTGCGAAAGGGCGGCGCGGCTTCGCGGCTCAGCCACTCCCCTCCCGCCGAGGCCTAGGACTCCCCCCGCCCCGCGCGCAGCCCCCCGGGCCCCCGCCCGGCGGCTTGGCCCCTCGCCCCCCGCACAAACCTCCCACATCACCCCGGGACCCCGCACGCACCCCCCGACTGGCCCCGAGCCCTCCCGGCCCCCGCCTCCGGCGCAGCCCCCTCGCCACCCCCGCTTCCCTCCCGGCTCAGGCCCCCTCCCCCCGCCGCCCCCGCCCCCGGGGAAGGCAGGCGCCGAGCGGAGCCGGGGCCGATGCAGCTGAGCCGCGCCGCCGCCGCCGCCGCCGCCGCCCCTGCGGAGCCCCCGGAGCCGCTGTCCCCCGCGCCGGCCCCGGCCCCGGCCCCCCCCGGCCCCCTCCCGCGCAGCGCGGCCGACGGGGCTCCGGCGGGGGGGAAGGGGGGGCCGGGGTGCGGCGCGGAGTCCCCGCGCGCTCCGTTCCCAGCCGCGGGCAGCCCCGGCCCCGGCCCCGGGCCGGGCTTCGGCGCGGGGATGGACGGCCCCGGGGCCAGCGCCGTGGTCGTGCGCGTCGGCATCCCGGACCTGCAGCAGACGGTGAGCCCCGCCGCCCCGGGCAAGGCCGTGCCCTGCGCTCCCCGCCCGGGATCCCCCACCCCCGCCGGGCGCGCCCGGCGCCCCGGACCCCCGGCCCACGGCTACTCACCCCTCCCCCGCCGCCTCCGCCGGGACCCTCCCCATCGCCGGGGCGGGGCCGGGGAAGCCCAGCCCCCGGGGCGGGGCTTCGATCGCGGTGCGCGGAGGCGCGGGGTCCCGGCCGTGCTTATCCGAGCCCCGGACTCCGGCAGGGGCCCGGGGCTCGGCACCCTGCGCGGAGCCGGGCCGGGCGGGTCCTTGCCCGCCGGGGCTGCGCTCACGAGCCGCTCCGCTGCAGAAGTGCCTGCGCCTGGACCCGGCCGCGCCCGTGTGGGCCGCCAAGCAGCGCGTGCTCTGCGCCCTCAACCACAGTCTCCAGGACGCGCTCAACTACGGGCTCTTCCAGCCGCCCTCCAGGGGCCGCGCCGGCAAGTTCCTGGATGAGGAGCGGCTCTTGCAGGATTACCCGCCCAACCTGGACACGCCCCTGCCCTACCTGGAGGTGCGGCAGGCAGGCCCGGGCGAGGGGGCAGCGCGCGGGGTGGGACCACCGAGCTCCGTGGCATGATCAGTGAAGGGCATGGCCTTCGCTCACGGAAGGAGTTAGGGTGGGAGCCGTGTGCGTGAGGGGCAGTGTGCAGTGAGCTGTGTGCAGTGAGCGAACACAATGTGTGCAGTCAGGGGTGTGCAGTGAACAGGTACAGCGAGTGGTGTGTACAGCATTGTACACACCACTGGGCAGTGAGTAGTGTGAGCAGTGTGCACAGCGAGCAGAGTGTGAGCCTGGGCAGTGTGAGCAGTGTGCAGTGCATGCAGTCGGCATGTGCAGTGTGAGCAGTGTGCAGTGCATGCAGTCGGCATGTGCAGTGTGAGCAGTGGGCAGCGTATGTGGTGCGAGCACTGAGTATTGCTCTGCGGGGAGGAGTGTGAGCAGGAATGAGTGCGGGAGGGGAATGTGGTGTGAGCAACACACCTGTGTGCACATTTGTCCTTCTCCCCCAGCTGTGAAGTCTTCTGAAGGCCAACCTAGCCCCCTCCTTTGCTCACTGGTCGTGAGGTGGAGGTGTATCGAGTGCCCTGCCAGGCCTGGGGACACTGACTCAGTCCTTTCGGGAAGGTCTCATAGTTGGAGTGGGGGGAGGCAGCCACGGTGAGCACCGAAATAAGATGTGTGGAGGCTGAGCCCAAAGTTAGTCTGGCCTCCGTGGTGGCCTAGGGCGGTAGGGTCAGTCCTGCCTGGAGAGGGGTGAGCCTGGAGTCAGGTCTTGGGAGAGGAGCGGGGTCTTCCAGGGACTCCTGGGCAGGAGAGCGAGAGCCCTGCAGGCTGCCGGGCAGCCAGGCACGGGGCCTGTCTGAGTTGGTGGGTAGCAGCGGCTGTCAGTTTTGTCTGTCCAGCACCCGAGTGTGTGTGTCGGGGTTTGTGTGGCTTCGGGCTGTGCTGCCTGAGGGGTGTGCCGGAGGGCAGTGAGGGGTGCGGTGTGGCTGACGTGAGCAGGACGGGGCTTGTGGCGTACTCACTAGCTCATCCCGCTCAACCCAGTGGGTGCGTTTTCTCTACCTTTTCTTTATCTGAGCAGTTTCGATACAAGCGTCGAGTTTATGCCCAGAACCTCATTGATGATAAGCAGTTTGCAAAGCTTCACACCAAGGTAAAGAGACGATCACGGGGAGGAGACTCCAGGAGTTACTTCCCACCTCCCTGTGGCCACTGCCCCCGCCCCAGCCTGGGGTGGCCACGGACTGGCTTTGGCTCAGTCTGCTCCCCTCCCGTCAGAGCGGGTACTGGGGAGGGCGGGGCACAGGTTCCAGGCCCCTCGCTGGGGGCTGGCAGTCTGGCCGTGGGTTCCAGTGAGATCAGACTCCCGCTGACCCTCTGGTGAGCCCCTGATGGAGTGTCTGTGAGGAGAAGCTGGGTGGGAGGGAGTGGACAAGCATCTGATGTGATCTGCTGGGACAAGGCGCCCAGCACCAGTGATCACCCAGTGCTGGGCACTTGTAATTAAACATCTCATTAGTTCTCTCCCGGGAGGGACTATCGGTTGCCCCATTTCAGTGATGGGGAAACTGAGTGCCAGAGAAGTTAAGTCACTTGCTCACAACCGTGAAGCCAGTGAAGCTGGGCCTGAACCTAGGTCTATCTCACTCCAGGCCCTGTGTCCAGGCACACCTGTGAGGTGTCTACTGCCGGGCACTACCTGCAGTGTGGGCCTGACCCCAAATGCCCCTTGGGGGCACCTCACTGCCTCCTCTGAATGTTGGAGGGGCAAGGTGGGTGCCACAACCCCTCCTCATGGGCAGACTTCCTGAGCTGCTGCCCCGGCTCCATGGACCAGTGAGCATCTGCTTGCTGGACGCTTCGCTGATGGTCTCTGGAGCCTAAGAGAGGGATCACTGTCACCTCTGTGCCTAATGATCCTGTCTGTGACTCCAGAGCCTCAGGCTTCTGTGCCAGACTTTGCTGCTGCCCCAGGGCAGGAGGGATCGGCAGCTGTGGCTCTGCAGCTGGGCAGGGCCCATTGTGAGGTCCTCCCTTCCCTCCACTGGCCCTCATGTGACCTTGTCCCTCTGGGTTCCTCCCCCATGGTTACCTGTCCTCCGCATTCTCCTCAGTGAACCAACAGGACACGAGCGACTCTTGCTCTTCGGGGCGTCCTGTTTGTTTTTAGGATGAGTCTAAATCTCCTACCATAGCTGCGTATTCCTGCCCACCAAGGCTCCAGCTGGCCCTTCCCTCTCCCCACGCCCTGGCTCTGGCTCTGAACAGGCCCCTTCCTCTGGTTTCATTGCCCTGGCCCACCCGAGGAGGTCCTCTCCCGTGGCAGTGGTTCCTGGAGCACCCTCTCCTACTTCTGATGCGTATTGAGTGTTTCTGGAAGGCTCCAGGCCTTTAGCCAGGGCACCCTGCCTTGCGTGTGTAGCATCCGTGGCCCCAGCCAGGGCCAGGGAGGCTTTGCTGGGTGAACGAGCGTATGATTGGGTGAATGAATAAATGGCAGATAAAATCACGTCACAGGAGGGGTCCCCAGTGGGGGGTAGGACCCTCAGGTGGCTGGTGGAGAAGATGGGCCAGAGGAGGAGCAGGTGGCCCTGGCAGGGATGCAGCTCAAGGTTGCCCTGGGGCTGGTTCCTGCCAGGTGGACTTTGGGCTCTTCCAGGCTAAGCTGGTTGGGCCAGAGGGCAGAGCCGGGCAGTGGCTGGGGCTGGAGTGGGGGACTTCCTTGTCCCCCACTCCACAAGGTGGGTCTGTCCATGGTGTGGAGCTGGCTGGGCTCAGGCTGACAGTTGTGGCGGGTTTGGATGTCAGGATGCAGGGAAGGGCTTTGAGCCGCCCATGGGCCTGTCGGGTTGGAATCAGGGCCGAGGTGGGAGTCCAGGGCCGAGGGTGCTGGTGATGATGTCAGGTGACAGGCCAAACTGATGGAGGTGCGGCAGTGACGCCCTACAGGTGGCCTGAGGCTTGCAGGAGGAAGGTGGGTGGTGGTCAGGTGACGGTGGCCGTGGTGTTGGGCTGACCGGGATGGCTGGCATTCCAGGCGAATCTGAAGAAGTTCATGGACTATGTCCAACTGCACAGCACGGACAAGGTGGCCCGCCTGCTGGACAAGGGGCTGGACCCCAATTTCCATGACCCTGACTCTGGAGGTGAGGAGCGGAGCAGGGAGGGGCATGGCCCGTAAGTGGCCGGGACCTGACTCGTGTCTGTCGCCTAAACCAGAGTGCCCTCTGAGCCTCGCAGCCCAGCTGGACAATGCCACGGACCTGCTGAAGGTGCTGAGGAACGGTGGTGCCCACCTGGACTTCCGTACCCGGGATGGGCTAACCGCCGTGCACTGCGCCACACGCCAGCGCAACGCAGCAGCGTTGACGGTCAGTGAGCGCGGCGCCTGGCCTGAAGGGGCACCTGGCCAGGTGGGGGAGGAAGCTGGGCCTGGCGTGGATGCTGAGGCTCTCTGCCCTCAGACCCTGCTGGACCTGGGGGCTTCGCCCGACTACAAGGACAGCCGTGGCCTGACACCCCTGTACCACAGCGCCCTGGGGGGTGGGGACGCCCTCTGCTGTGAGCTGCTTCTCCACGACCATGCTCAGCTGGGGACCACCGATGAGAATGGCTGGCAGGAGATCCATCAGGTGGGCAGGGAGCGTGAGGTGGGGGTCCCAGCCCCTTTGTGCTAAGTGGGGGTCCTGGGCTCTGCGTGTAGGGCTGGGGGTTCTGGGCTCTGTCAGGGCTGGGGGGTCCCAGCCTCTGTCCAGGGACCCTGCAACACATTCTTCCTCCCCTAGGCCTGCCGCTTTGGGCATGTGCAGCACCTGGAGCACCTGCTCTTCTATGGAGCCAACATGGGGGCCCAGAATGCCTCGGGGAACACAGCCCTGCACATCTGTGCCCTCTACAACCAGGTGTGCGCGTACCCACTCGCTGGTCCCCGTGCTGCCGGGGTTTGCACTGAGCACATCCGTGTGCGTCCTTCTGCGTGTGAGCCCGTGCCCTGCGTGCAGCCTGACCCTGGCCCTCTGGCCTCCCTACAGGAAAGCTGCGCTCGTGTCCTGCTTTTCCGTGGAGCCAACAAGGATGTCCGCAATTACAACAGCCAGACGGCTTTCCAGGTACACAGGTGGTCTGCAGGAGCGTCTGTCTGTCTCTGTGTGACTCAGCCCAGAGTCTGAACCTGGGCTCCTCCCTGGGAGGTGATGAGGGAGCCCCCATTCCGGAGTTGCTGCAGGGGGTGTAGGGGAAGGGAGGGGCCCAGCACGCGTGGGGTTAATGCCAGTGGCTTCTCCACCCCACTTCCAGGGGAGAGCGGTCAGGGCACTGGGGTGGGGGGAGGACAGGTGTGGGTCTAGGCCCCAAGGCAGGCAGGCATACAGAAGCCACACTGGAGAGGGGCGCAGTCCCAGCCCCTGATGTTTCTGAGCCTTTCTTCCGGCCAGGTCTGGCTGGCAGCCGATGACCAGGCAGGTGAGGTCTCTGTGTGGCCTGGAGTGTGTGTGGGGGGCCTGGGGGTGTCACAGGGACTTGCAGGCCGCAGCAGGAGCTGGGCCTTGTTCTCAGCTGGCGTGAGCTGTGGAGAGAGCTGGCCAGGCTGCTGTGGTTGTGGGGGCAGGGCGGGGCTGGTGGGCTCGGGCACATCTGGAAGTAGACACACCAGGGCCTCCTGGATGACCAGGCACCGGGGCGGAAGGGAAGAAGGAGGCTTATGGGCCTGGCAGCAGTGGGCCGTGGCTGAGACGGGCAGGGCAGCCACGTGGAAGGGCGGATGGAGAGTTCAGGTGGAGTGACCAGTGTGCCCCAGTCTGCCCGGGACTCTTGGCTTTTATCCCTGAAAGTCTCATGTCCAGGACGCCTCCAGGCCCAGGGAGACGGCTGGTGGTCACCTGGGCACAGGGTGGGTGTGTAGCACCCTATCGTTGCTACTGCCTGTGACTAGTACTGTCCCAGTTATAGTCAGGAGTATGTGTGACTAGAGAACTAGGAGCAGCTGGCGGGTCGTGGGGATGCAGATTTGGTGCTGCTGAGCCTCCCCTCCCTCCCTCCCCCAACTGCTCCCCCGTCCCAGGTAGCCATCATTGCAGGGAACTTTGAGCTCGCCGAAGTCATCAAGACCCACAAGGACTCGGATGTCGGTGAGTTCTGCCTGCCTCAGGGCCCTGTTGGCTGTGGGCGTGTGTGGTTGTCAGGGGCCCAGCAGGTACGGGGTCAGTGGTGACATAACAACGGGGCCCCCCGCTTCCAAATCTCTTCCTTCAGCTCTACTCTGTGCGGCCACGGTCTGTTCGTGGTCCCTGCAGGCATGGGACACGTACCGAGTGGACAGTGGTTTCGGTCAGGGTTAAGAGCATGGTCAGGTTTGGGCTGTGGCCTGGGGTTGGCTCTGAGCTTAGGGGTCAGCTTAGGTCAAGAGTGGGGTGGAGGTTAGGGTCAGGGTCCCTGTTTCCCGCCAGGTCCTAGGAAGGGCCAGCCAGGGTTGTGGGGGCAGTGGGTCTCATTTCAGCCGAAAAAAGAGTGAGTCTAGGTGACCCAGAGCATGCTCTCAGCATGACAGGATCACACAAACGTGCGTGTGGGTGAGACAACGCCATGAGGAGGCTAGGAATAGGGCAGCAGCTGTCCCGAAGGTCAGGAGCTCTGAGTTCCCTGCGGCCAGCATGCAAAGGGAAGCCTGGCACATGCATGACTTCTGGTCCTAGAAGGAAAACCAGGAGCACACGTGTGGCCTTGGCCCCAGGACTGGCAGAACACAGGGCACCGCCCTGGCACCTGAGCCTCTGGGGTCCCCATCCACTCCCAGGTCTCTGCTTGGTGGGGGGCGGCAGGGGCTGCAGGAGAGGTGCCCTGCCTTCCAGGAAAGGGTGCTGTCTGGCCAGGCCGTCTGGCCTCGCAGGACCTCCCTTCCTGGATCCCTCCCTGTTCTGGGTGGGCCGGGCTTTTCTGCCCGTGGCTCTTGCCAGAACACAGACTCCCAGGCCCACCTTCCTGTCAGTAGCGTTTTCTGGTGGGTGTCCTTATTTTTCATCTCTCTCTTTTTTTTGTAATTTGAAATGATGGTGGGCAGCAAAGGGCTGGGACAGGTTTTAGGGTTAGAATCCTGCTGTGTTTAATGTGAGGTCAGGGCTGGGGTTGAATTTCGGACTGGGGTTAAGCTTCAGGTCAAGTTCATGTTTCAGGATCCTTCCTCTGTAAGTTCCACCTACAAGGCACCTGCTCCTGCCAGCAGGGCTCGGTCATGAGTCCCTTGTGTCCCAGCAGCATCAGGGCGGCGATAACCGCCGAACTGTCCGGGGGTGCGGGAGACCCTCGGTGACAGCTGTGGCGTCAGTAGTTGGGCGTTGAGTGAGTGACTGAGCCCCGGGAATGATGTAGGGTTGGAGTCCAGGTTGGATCAGGAGAGAACTCTGGTAAGGCTGGGGTTTGGATTGGGGCTGAGATACAGCTGCAGTCTGGTTGGGGCTGGTGAGTGTCGTGGGGGAGGACCCTGGCGTGTGGATGTGTGGGGCCTTCGTTCCTGCCTGTGACTGTCTATCCGTGGGAAAGCCACTTGGGACCCCTGTGCCTCAGTTTCTCTTAAATGAAACGTAATCTTATGGTTATTAGCATTCCCTTCCCAACTGGCCTCATACGGCATTTGATTCTGGGTGGGGCTGGACTCTGGCAGGCGGCTTTGTCTGTCCGACTGGGGGCTTGTGTGTTATCCAGGCCGAGGGGCAGGAAGGCCCTGACCTCCTCTCATCTGTGTGGTGTGGACAGAGATGGGCTCCTGGGGCCACTGCTTTGCGGCTCTGTGTCCGTCTGGTACAGATGTGCTTGCGCGGCTGGGTTTGGGCACACCGTCCCTGGGCAGTGTCCGGACGGGAGGGGCTGGCCAGCAGCCCCCTGACCTGCGTGGGTGTCACACTGCCCACTCAGACGACACAGCCAGACATCCTTGAGGATGGGGTAATAGACTCCTTAGTATTTGCCATGAGCCCCCTTATCTCAGTTTACCGTCTCAACAACCCTCCAGAGAGTGGTTATTAGCCTGTTTTACAAAGAAGGAAACTGAGGCACAGAGGGGTAATGGCAGAGGCTGTCTTCAGACCTGGGTAACTCGCAGGCCTGTACTTGTCACCCTGTTCCCTCTGCACACGTTCACTCCAAGGACACTCCCTGAATGACAGTCACAAGTCACCATGTCCCACCCCACCTGGCGCCACTGGGTGGGGCCCTGCCCATCCTTCTTCCTTCTCAGGTGGGAAGGTGCCCACCTGGTGGGGTCTGGCAGACTGGGACTTGTGTCCCCCTTCAAGGGACAGGCCACCTTGCTGTCTCTTGGCAGCCCCACTTGGCCCCTCTAGACAGACAGGCTTCAGGTGAGGACCCTGGCCTGAGAGCGGTCAGCTCTGCTTCCTACCTTTGTCACCATGGGCCACCCTTTGGGTCACCTGTCTTCCCTTCTCTCCCGGGCACACACTCCCACGCACATGCAGACGTGTCGACACGGATTTGGCGTCACACAGTGCTTTTGATGAGTGCTCTGGGGCAATGCTTCTCGCATGACACCGTCCCAGGGATCCTGCTAGATGTAGATCCCTGACTCAGTGGGTCTGGGTGGGGCCTGGGGCTCTGCATTTGTGATCGGCTTTGCCGTGAGGCCAGTGCTGCTGGTCCCTGGTCCACACTTTGCACAACAGGGGTCTGCTGCAGGTGATTCCCTGCAGACCAGATCCAGCCCACAGCCTGCTTTTTGCCTTTAAGTTGAGGCGAAATGTACATAACATAATAGTAACTATTGGACTCGAACAGTTTAGTGGCATTTCATATATTCACGATGGTGTGGAACCAGTTCTACTGAATTCCAAAACATTTCCACGCCCCCCAGGAGAAAACTCCAGACACATTAAGCAGCTATTCTGTACTGCCCTCCCCCCTCCTCTGTCACCACCGACATACATTCTGTCTCTACCCATGCACCTGTTCTTGATGTTGCATACAAATGGGATCACATAGGACCTGACCCTTTGTGTTTAGCGGCTTTTACTCAGCATGTTTTTGAGCTTCATCCACCTTGTAGGATATGTCACTATTTCATTCCTTGTTATGGCTGAATAATATTTCTTTGTCTAAATGACATTTTGTTTGTCCTTTCATCCAATGTTGGATATGTGGGTTGTTTCTACCTTTTGACTATTGAGAATATTGCTGCTATGAATGTGTGTGTACATGAATTCTGTGTGAATACCTGTTTTTAGTTCTTTTGGGTATATACCTAGGCGTGGAATTGTGAGGTCATGTGATAATTCTATGTTTAACTTTTTCAGGAATTGCCAAACTATTTTCCACCATTTTACATTCTGACCAGCAATGTATGAGGTTTCCAGTTTCTTCATGTTCTTATCAACGCTTGTGACTTTGCTTTTTAAAATTTTTATAGCTATTCTAGGAAGTGTGGGGTGGTATTTCACTGTGGTTTTGATTTTTATTTCCCTAATGACTAGTGATTTTGAGCATTTTTTCATGTGCTTATTGGCCATTTGTGTATCTTTTTTGGAGA
Source organism: Mirza zaza (assembly GCA_008750895.1). Classification (NCBI taxonomy): domain Eukaryota; kingdom Metazoa; phylum Chordata; class Mammalia; order Primates; family Cheirogaleidae; genus Mirza; species Mirza zaza. Next base: position 75,812 of record VSMD01045087.1, on the reverse strand, counting down.
AATGTCAAGTCCTTTGCCCATTTTTAAGTTGGATTGTTTATTTTTGTTGTTGAATTGTAAGAGTTCTTCATATATTCTGAATACTAAACTCTTATCAGATATATGATTTGTAAATATTTTCTCCAATTCAGTAGGATAGGAGATCCTTGTGACTTTCTTCATAATGTCCTTTGGTTTATTTAGAGTCTTTAATTTTGCTGAAGTTCAATGTATCTATTTTTTCTTTTGTTGCTTATGCTTTAGGTGTCATATCTAAGAATCTGTTGCCAAATCTAAGGTCATGAGGATTTGCCCACTATGATTTCTTCTAAGAGTTTTATGGTTTTAGCTCTTTTATTAGGCCACTGATCCATTTTAAGTTAATTGTTTAATATGTTGTGAGGTAGGGATCCATCTTCAAATAGATATCCACTTGTCCAGAGAATAGTCTCTTTTTTGAAGAGATTCTTATTTTCCCATTGAATGGTCTTGGCATCCTTGTCAAAAATCAATTGGTCATAGATATATGTGTTTATCTGGACTTGTAGTTCTAGCCCGTTGGGCCATGTGTTTGTTCTTATGCCAGTACCTCATGGTTTTGATTGCTGTGGCTTTGTGGTAAATTTTGAAATTGCGAGGTTTGTTCCCATTTTTCGATATTAATTTTGGCCAATTGGGGCCCCTTGTAATTCCATATAGATTTGAGGATTGCTTTTCTGTTTCTGTAAAAAGGACGTTAGAATTTTGATAGGGATTGCATTGAATCTGTAGATCACTCTGGGTAGTATTAACATTTTAGCAATATTGTCTTCCAGGCTGGGCATCGTGGCTTATGCCTATAATCCTAGCACTCTGGGAGGCCGAGGTAGGAGGGTCACTTGAAGTCAGGAGTTTGAGACCAGCCTGAGCAAGAGTGAGACCCTGTCTCTACTAAAAGTAGAAAAAATTAGCCGGGCGTGGTGATGCACACCTGTAGTTCCAGCTACTCAGGAGGCTGAGGCAGGAGGATCATTTGAGCCCAGGAGTTTGAGGCCGTAGTGAGCTATGATGATGCCATTATATTCCTGCCTGGGGAACAGAGTAAGACTCTGTCTCGAAAAAAAAAATATATATATATATATATATATATTCCAATTATATATTAGAATAATATATAATTTTCTGTCTCGAAAAAAATATATATATTCCAATTATATTCATATATATATATATCTTCCAATTAATAAACAAAGGATGTCATTCCATTTATTTAGGGCATCTTTAGGCAATGTGTTATTATTTTCAGTATACAAATCTTTTACTTCCTTAGTTAAATTTATTCTCAGCATTTTATTCTTTTAGATGCTATTATAAGTGGAATTGTCTTCTTAATTTTGTTTTTGGGTTGCTTATTGCTATTGTATAGAAACACAACTCATTGTTGTGTGCTGATCCTGTACCCTACATCTTTGCTCAATTCACTTATTAGCTCTAGTAAACAAAAAGTTTAGTTTAAACAAAAAGTTTAGTAGCTTTTCTTATAGATGCTCTGGGATTTTTTATATATAGGATCATACCATCTGCAAATAGAGATAGCTTTACTTCTTACTCCCCAATTTTGATGCCTTTTATTTCTTCTTTTCCCCCAATTGCTCAGACTAGAGCTTCCAGTCCAGTGCTGAATAGCGGTGTGAAAACGGCACCCTTCCCTAGTTCTTGGTGGTGGGGAAGCTTTCAGTCTCCCACCATCGAGTATGGTGTTAGCTGTGGGTGTTTAATAAATGCCCTTTATCATGTTGAAGAAGTTACCCTCTATTATTAGTTTTCTGAATGTTTTTATCATGAAAAGGGATTATAGCAAATGCTCTTTGTGCCTCAATTTAAATGGTCATGTGGCTTTTTCTCCTGTGTTCTATAGATGTGACATATGACATTGATTTCATTGATCTGCAGATTTCTCTCCTTGTAATGTTCGTATCTGACTTTGGTATCGGGCCTCATAGAATGAGTTAGGAAGCGTTCCTTCCTCTACTATTTTTTGGACGAGTTTGAGGGTTGGTGTTAATTCTTCTTTATATGTATAATAGAATTCGCCAGTGATGCCATCTGGTGGTAGACTTTTTCTTTGTTGGGAGTTTGTGATTACTGATTCAGTCTTTTTGCTTGTTATAGGTCTGTTTAGATTTTCGACTTATTCTTGAGTCAGTTTTGGTAATTTGTGTTTTTCTAGGAATTTATCCATCTCGCCTAGCTTATCTAATTTGTTGGCATCTAATTGTTTATTGTATTATATTCCTTTTTATTTATGTAACATCAGTAGTAATGCCCCAAATTTCATTTCTGATTTTAGTTATTTTTCCTTTTGCTAGTTTGGTTTGCTCTTCTTTTTCTATAATAGTTTCCTAAGATATGTAATCAGGTTATTGATTTGAGATTGTTCTCCTCCTTTTTTAATGTAGGTATTTACAGCTATAAATTTCCCTTTAGGTACTGCTATTGCTGCATCCCTTAATTTTGTTATGTTGTATTTTGTTTTCATTTATCTCAGTGTTTTCTAATTTCCCTTATGATTTGTTTTTTGACACATTGGTTGTTTAAGAGTATGATGTTTAATTTCCATATATTTGTGAATTTTTCAGTTTTCCTTCTGTCCTTGATTTCTAGCTTCATTTTATTGTGATTGGAGAAGCTACTGTGTATGATTTCAGTCTTTTAAAAGTTATTGAGACTTGTTTTGTGGCCAAATGTGCTCTATCCTGGAAAACGTTTCATGTGTACTTGAAAAGAATTCTCAAGAGTATTCTGCTGTTGTTGGGTGGCGTGTTCTGTATGTATATCTGTTAGATCTAACTGGTTTAAGTCTTCCACGTCCTTATTGATCTCCTTATTGATCTCTCTAGATGTTCTTCCCATTATTGGAAATAGGGTATTGAAGTCTCCAACTATTATTGTGGAGTTGCCTATTTCTCCCTTCAGTTGTGTCAACGTTTGTTTCATATATTTTGGTGTTCTGTTGTTTGGTGTCCATATGTTAATCGTTAACCAATATGAACTGTCCCTCTCTGTCTCTTGTTACAGTTTTTACCTTAAAGTTTATTCTGTCTGATATTAATAGAGTCGCCCAGCACTCTTTTGATTGCTATTTATATGAGATATATTTTTTTATCTTTCCACTTTCAACCTGTGTCCTTGAATTTAAAGTGATTCTCTTGTAAATAGCATACAGTTGGATATTTTTAATCACCATCTGCTTTTATAATAAATTTCTATGGGAACACAGACACACCTATTTGCTTATCTATTGCTTGTTGGTGTCTTTGTGCCACCGTGGCAGAGTTCAGTCACTGTGACCTAGACTATGGCTTGCAAAGCCTGAAGTAGTTACTGCCTGACTATAGAAAAAGTCTATACCCCTGGTCTGGAATGTCTTTTACAGTTTCCTTAGCTGACTGCAGATGGCCCCATACAGCAGTCGTCTGGTGAGGTTTGGCCCATGGGGCCTGTTTTGTCCTGGAGCTCGTGAAATGGGGGCAGGACTGAGAGCAGAGCTCAGCACCCCAAGGCTTCCTTTGCCTGAGGGGAGCAGGCTTCCACCCCTGAAGCTGAAGTTGGTGGCAGTTTGGCTGGGCTGTGGCCCCTCAGTGGTAGCTTTACTCAGAGCATGGCCGACTGTTTGGGTTTGCCTGGGACCAAGGTGGTTCCTGGAATGTAGGGTTTTAGTTTTAAAATCTGGGAAGCTTGGGCAAACTGGGACTAGCTGGTCACACAGCTGCTGTTCAGAGTCTTACCTGTGCCCCCCTACCCCAGTGCCCTTCAGGGAAACCCCCAGCTATGCAAAGAGGCGGCGTCTGGCTGGCCCCAGTGGCTTGGCATCCCCTCGGCCCCTGCAGCGCTCGGCCAGCGACATCAACCTGAAGGGCGAGGCACAGCCAGCAGCTTCTCCCGGACCCTCGCTGAGAAGCCTCCCCCACCAGTTACTGCTCCAGCGGCTGCAGGAGGAGAAAGATCGAGACCGGGACGGTGACCAGGAGAATGACATCGTTGGTGGCCCCTTATCAGGCAGGGGCAGCCAGAGCAAGATCAGGTAGGAGGCTGGGAGGCCCTGGAGGGAGCAGGTGGGTGGGTGGCAGCACGCGAGCCAGGAGCAGCTGGCACTGGGGGGCAGGAGAGGCCCAGTGGCTCCTGGCACCTGTGCGGTACTGGGCTAGAGCTCGAGGTGAGGGAACGTCTAGGCCTCCAGACAGGCCTTCCTGGATGGGGAAGGGAAGAAGGTGAGGCCCTGTAGGCTGTGTCAGTGTCACACAGAGACAGTCACACCGATCTCTGCTTGGAGCTGGGGCTGACCTTGAGGAGAGCACTGGGTAGAGAAAGTGTGGTCTGACCTGTGGCTTAGAAAGTTCGCTGCAGAGCCAGGGAGGGCTGGGATGAGTCAGGGCTGGTGGCATGTGGTAAGGGGTCATGGAGCTGCCACTCCAGGAGGGCTCAAAACCCACCAGCTCTGCCCCCAGGAGGTAGTCTTGGTCTTCCCCCAACCCCCAGTCCTGATATACCTGCAGGACTCTGCTTTCTGTTCTTTACCCTTCATCCTGAGCCCTGGGGCCCTGAGAAGCCAGGGACACTTGAGGGAGTTGGTGTCCCCAGAACTTACAGCAGCAGGCCTGGACAGAGCCTGCTGACTTCTGTGGGCCGTGTAGTGGGGGCCGGCGGTGGACACGGGCTCTTAGATGGCCACTCCGTGCCTGGGTTTCCTGTCCGTAAGGTGGGACTAACCCTGCCCAGGTTGTTATCTGTGGGAAGCCTTCCAGCAGGTCCTGGGCAGGTGAGGGGTCTCTGCTGGGATCCCCTGGTCCAGTGTAGGCTGGCGACTGCTGGTTAAGGCACCGTCCTCCCTGTGCCTTGAGGGCAGGAGCTGTCTTTCTAGCTTCCCCAGAGCCAGATACATCGGTGTTTGGGAGACATTGCTGAACGAAGGAGTTACATAAACAGGACTTTGTTTTCCCAGCGGCAGTTAGTGTTCACAGTCCTGTCACTCCATGCCTGGCGTGGGGCTGGGCGGCATACATGTGTTATCTCATGTAACCTTTATGACGTATGACATCATGCTCTCTTAATACCACGTTACAGATGAGGGTCCTGATGCTCAGGTCGGATGAGGTCTTGTCCCAAGTCACAGAGCTCAGAACCAGCTTAACTGGGCCACAGGTAGACTTGATTCCCAAACCCTCTAAGCCTAGATCCTAACCCTCAGCAGAGGGTTGTAGAAGGTGCAGCAGGAGCTTGTAGAAGGCATTTCTTCCTGCACTGTAGCCTCTGCTCCTGCAGCCCTGACCTCGGTCTTCTCTGTCTGGGGCTCTGCCTAGACTGAGAGGACTCCCAGGGTTGGCTGTCTAGCCTCGAATTTCAGTTCTCCCCCAAAGCTTTTGCACAGTCCCATGGATTTTTCTAGGGTTAGATGGCCCATTGGCTGCAAGAACTCATTTGGGCACGTTTCAGTTTTGCAGAAAGGCTGCTCCAAGTTGGAGCCATGTGGGTGCTGCGTGTCCCTCCTAGCATGCAGCAGACACCACACTTAGACTTGCCGTGGGGATGCCGGAATTCTCTTTTTAATTCCTTACAAACATTTATGAGGTGCCCAGTGTGCCAGCGGTGGTGGCAGCTAATAGTGGGGCCCTACCTGGGTCTCAGAAGGACACGGACAGCTGAGGGAGTCTGGTGCACGGAGGGGGGAGAGGGCCTCAGGGGCAGCGGTCACCTTTGGCCGAAGGAGAGACCGTGGCATCTGAGCGGCCTTGGTCAGGGGCCGCAGCGGCTCGCTCTGGCGCCCCCTGTTGGCTGAGCTTGGCATGGAGCCCAGGCCCCCCAGAAATGTGGTCTGCAGAGTCTCGCCCCAGCGTCACAGCCGGCTTAGAAGGGAGGGTTTGAGGCTGAGAGTCAGAAATCTAGTATCTGGGCAAAGGGCAGGACTGGAGTAGTTTAGGTGTTGGCAACAGCGAGTGGAGAGCCCAGAAGGGGAAACAGGGGTTCCCACCCATGCGACTGGAGTGTAGCGGACTCCCTTGTCCCAGAGAGCCTGGCTATTGGCTGAGAACGTGGCTCTGGCTGCCTAGGTACTAGGGAGCCACTGCAGGCTTTTAAGCAGAGCAAAAGTGGAGGGCTGAGACCTCAGGCTCGGTGCCCACGTCGGGGCAGTGGTTTGGCGATGGTGGCCAGCATGGAGTGGGCACGGGCAGCAGAGGCAGGTGTCCAGGACGAGAGGACGCAGGCCTGGAGGGCGAGTGGGGTGCCCAGCGCATGCATGGCAGTGGTCAGGGTGTCAGGAGGCCAAGGCCCGAGTCTGGAAGGCTGGGGTTCCGGACCCGCTGGGAGCGCCCCTCCCCGCCGGTCACCGGCTCTTCTGATGCCCGAAGCCCCCAGCCCAGCTCCCGCCTGGCCGCCCCGACCGCCGTCCCCCGCCCCGCCGGCGCGACCTCCCACCTCCCTGCGCCGCAGTCCCCCTCCCGGCGGCCGCTCCCCGCGGGGTCCGCGGGTGGGGGGCCCGGGCGGGAAGGGAGGGAGGGCCGGCCCGCCGCCGCCGCCCGCAGAGGGAGGAGCCCGGCCACGGAGGAGGCGGGGCGCGCGGAGCGGCCGCGGCATGGAGCGAGCCCGGCGCGCCCAGGAGCGCAGCCCCGCGGCCCCGGAGCCCTGAGCGGGCGCGGCTCGTGCGCTGGCGGGAGCGGGCCGGGCGCGGCGGCGCGGCCCATGGAGCGGCCCCGGGCCGGGCCCCCGGCGGGCGGGCGGGCGGCGGGCGGCGGGCGGCGGGCGCTGCGGCGGCGGCTGCGGTGAGGCCGGCGGCGGGGCCGGGCCGCGCGCCATGGAGGCCCCGGGCGCCGGCTTCGCGTGCCCGCTGCCCCCCGGCATCGCGTCCGTCACCTACGTGTTCGTTTACAGCCCGAGCGGGCCTGGCGGCCCCGGCCCCGCGCCCGGCCCCGGCCCGGCGCCCCCCGCGCCCCCCGCGCCGCCGCCCCGGGGCCCGAAGCGGAAACTTTACAGCGCCGTCCCCGGCCGCAAGTTCATCGCCGTGAAGGCGCACAGCCCGCAGGGCGAGGGCGAGATCCCGCTGCACCGCGGCGAGGCCGTGAAGGGTGAGGGGCGCGGGGGGCGGGGCCGCGGGGGGCGCGCCGGGGGGAGGGGCGCGGCGCCACTCGGGTGCGTGGTCGCGGTCCCGCGCCGCCGCGGGCCGCGCTGTCTGGGAGCCTCTGTCACGGCGCGTCCCTGGGTCATTAGGGGTGCGTTGCCTCTGGGTTCCTTGCGTCCCTGTGAAGGGCTCCGGCAGGGAGCGATGTCTGTCTTGGGGCCCCTGTCTGCGGGTCCCTCCCGGTGCTCTGTTGTTACGGACTCCCTGTGTCACGATAGAGCCCTCCTGTCATGGGGTGCTTCTGTGTCGTGATGGGGCTGATGTCACTGGGCTTCGCTGGGGACCCTGCCCTGTCACAGAGCTTCCCTGCGTTAGGGTTCCTGTGCCGCTGCTGGACTTCCTCGTCGGAAATCCGTGTGGTGTGGGGGACCCTCCCCAGCGTGGGGGTATCCGTGACAGTTATGTGGGCGTCTGTGTATGGTGCAGGCTCTGTCACTGGGGCTTCCTGGGTTCCGTGGGGATCCCGTGCCATGGCAAGTCCCCTCGAGATGGGGTCTCTGTCATTGCCGGGGTCCTGTCCCTGGGGGTGGCCATGTCCGTGGGGGCCTGAGGCAGAAGCGGAGTCCTGAGGATCACCCCTCCAGCTACGTCTGTGGCCTAACCCCCTGGCCACAGCACGAAGACCTTGAGGTCTTGGCAGTGGCCCCTGCATGGGGGACGGCCAGGATGGGCATGGGTTGGGGGAGTGGCCACTGCGGGGCAGGGGCAGGAGCGTGGCCCCTGCCTCTGCCTCCTGCCCCTCCTCGAGTGCGTCCCTCTGCGCGGCGTGGCTCCCTGTCCTCCACATGCCCGTCCTGTGCCGAGCCCATCTGTTCGTTCCTCTCCTCTGTATGCATCCCAGAATCTTCCCAAGGAGAAAGCTGGGAGACTGTGGGAAGAGGAGGAGGAAAAGGGCGAGGGGTGGGCAGGACCTGAGCCTGAGGTGGGGAGGGGAGGCGGCCGAGCCGCTCTGCTCCCCACCGATGGCCGTCTGGCTTCTGTCCCCCAGTGCTCAGCGTCGGGGAGGGCGGTTTCTGGGAGGGAACCGTGAAAGGCCGCACAGGCTGGTTCCCGGCCGACTGCGTGGAGGAGGTGCAGATGAGACAGTACGACGCACGGCATGGTAAGTGACCCGTGTCCCCCAGGCCGCTCCTGAGGGGCACCCCCTCCAGCTTCCTTGTGGTCTCTCTCGGTGCTAAATCCACATGTATGTTTACAGAGGAACGACTAGAAGTAAACTCAAACATACACTCAAAGTAGATGGAAACTCACGCACACAACACAGGCACAGTGTGCACACAGCCTCCACGTACTTACGAACGTGGGTACGTGTCACCAGACCCTCGATGTGCAGTGGAGACACCTGTGACGTGCCCACAGGAGGTGCACGCCCGCGACCGTGCCTGTCTGTGTGGTCCCACACGTGACTCCCAGGGACTGTACCCGCCCCTCCGGCACGGCGCTCACAAACACCAGGTGCATGGAGCGCGCGGTTCCTGTGTGGCTGGCAGACAAGTAAGGAGGTCAGCGTGAGAAAAGAGGCGTTTTTCCAAAGTGCACAGATTGTCCAAGTGGGCAGAGCAGGGAGGCCTGGACTAGCTAAGAGGAAATGAGGCCAGCTGGGCCTGGAGGGGCTCTCCTGGGTGCTGTCAGGGGCAGGGATGGTCTGAGGGCAGCAGGCGAGGCACGGGCCCCGTCCTCAGCCTGCAGAGAGGACGTGAAGGTGAAGGCTGCAGCTCCTGGGGCTGGTGAGTGGCCACAGTCCAACCCTGCTGACCACCGGGGCCTCCACCAAGGACCCTTCTGCTTGTCAGGATCTGAGGGGTCCTCCTGCTGGTGAAAAGCGGTGGCTGGTCCTTTGGAGGCTCCCAGACCCATGAATGTTGCTTTAGGCCTGGAGAGCCGGTGGGACAAGGAAACCTCCCTTGGGTGAGGTCACTGCTGGTCATCTGTGGTGTATCTGCATCGAGGGTGCGTGCTTACACCTACCTGTGCACATGAGGGACTAGGGCCCAGAGTTGTCGTGTCTCCCTGGGTTGAGAGTTTCCTAGGGGAGCCCGCCCCTGTGGCCCGGACCCCTGCCCTGTGCCGAGCTCAGCGGAGGCCCAGGGAGGCAGGAGCGTGGACACTGACCCACTCCTGGACAGGTGCCTTTGCTCCTTCCCTTGCCCGCTCCCCAGCCCGCCCCGACGTCTCTCCCGATGGCTGGATTGAGGAAGGGACTAGGCCTCCTTGTTCTCTGCCCGTGGAGGGATGGCGCAGGGTCCAGGTGGGAAGTGATTTCAGAGGTTTGGGCCCTGGCTCCGACAGGATGGGAAGCGGAGGTGGGGGAACTCCCACCTGTTGTAGGAGCTGGCCCTGAGCTCTCCCGCGTGATGCGTCATGAAGGTTCTGGTTTGAGGTCTGTGGATCTTGGGGCGTTAGGACCTAAGTCTGAAGCTGAGGGGCAGAAAGGGAGGTTTAGGCTAGAGTCATAACTCGAGCGTAGCAGTTGTTTGTTAGGTGTTTGCTGCATGCTGGATGCTGCACTGGGACCACAGAGGTCTGGCTCATGCCCAGAGGGCAGCAGGTGTGCCCTGGTTACAACAGAAACATTAGCGTGAGCACAGGGGCTGCCTGAGCTGGCCTGAAGGAGTCAGAGAGGGCTTCAAAGCAGAGGCCTTGTTCTCCGGGTCCTGTAGATCGTCAGCAGATGGGGTGCAGAGCAGCCCGTGTGTGCAGGGCCTGGCACAGTGTTCTAGAGCCTCAAGTCAGCACCTCCCTTGCTGAGCGGCGCTGGGGCGCCAGGCACGGTGCTAGCACTTTTACATAGAAGTCATGGAGTCTTCCCAGCAGTCCCTCGAGATGGGGCCGGTTGTTAGTCCATTTCTAGGGGTCACATGGCCTTGAGGGACGGGCAGGCAGCTCTGTGTGAATGCAACACGTGTGTCGGGTAAGAGCTGGCAGGGCTGGCGTGGGGTTGGGGCCAGCACTGCTTTGCGGTGGGAGGAGAACGGCAGTGGCCGTCTGCTTGTGCAGGTCGCTTAGGGTTGGGGTCGAGGCCCGTGCAGGGCAGAGCAGACAGGTGGGGAGGAGGGCGGGCAGGGGGCTGAGGTCACAGAGCAGCAGTGTGGGCGAGGGCTGGGCTCCTATGTGGGGCAGCAGCCGTCGGGCATGTGGCCTGGAGGAGTGTTCCACCAGGTGGGCAGAGGGAATGGGGCTGCCTGCCGCGGGGCGGGGGCAGTAGCAGCCTCCCCTGACCTCAGCTGCAGGCCCGGCCGGCTGCTCCGGGTGGAACCCGTGTTCTGGGACCCAGGGACCAAGTTCTGCCAGAGGCCAGAGGGCAGCCCAGGAACAAGAACCTGCTTCCAACAGGCTCAGATCCAAAAACAAAAAAAAATCTGTTTCTGGGACTGGCGTGGAGATGGAGGAGGGCTCAGAGGCCAAGCAGCGTTCGTGGTGCCGACGCTCGCAGGCCGGGCTGTGCCCGGGGTCACGGAGCAGGGAGCAGCCGCCCACAGCGCCTCCAGGGCAGGAGAGGAAGGAGCCTGGCAGGCAGAGGGTGGATCCATGAGGGCAGAGATGGGGAAGCAAAGTCGGGTGTGTTCTGGAGGCTGGTTTGTGCAGGGACCTCGGGGCCCAGCGCGACTGGGACCCTCTGCTGTCCCCCTTGCACTCCCTGCCTTTCTCTTTCTTACGGTCGTCACCGCGGGAGGTTGTGCTGGGTGTTTTCACTTCAGCCAGCTTTCGTGTGTCTGATTAACACAACTGGAAAATGAATTTGTGTTATGCAATAAATGCAGTTTGGTCAACACAATCTAAAAACAGGCATCCAGTGAACCGCAAGTTTGGGGGTTCGGCAGGCAGGCACCGTGAGCGTCGCTGTGGGTGGGTCGGCGTATGGAGGGGTGAGCCTTGCCTGGGCAGCAGTGAGGCTTGGCCCGAGCTGGCTGTGGGGATGGCAGGACGGTGGGTGCAGGTGTGGTTGGGGGGCCAGGCGGATAAAATATTAGGCTTTCGGAACCTAGGGGGCCTTCCACGGTGAATTTTCCTGCTCTATAAGGAGAGGCTCAAAGGGACTGTTGACTTACTGAGAGTCACGCAAGTTAGTGGTAGGGACCTGGAATCCAGCCCAATGCTGTTCTTGACATCTGTGTCTTCCGATTCGACTCGTTCTTCTTTTCATCCAGCCAGTGCTCCATCTGTGCTTATACCCATCTGTCCTTTGACTCACCCCCATCCCACCCCCCAGCTACTCATCCATTGACATGCCCAGCCAATCCAGTGCACCAACCCCTCCCTTCTTCCATTTAGCCATTCATCCATCCACCTACCAGCTGCCCAGCTACCTGTCTTCCCAGCCCATCCATCCATCCACTCACCTGTCCTGCATGTATCTATCCTCCCTTTGACCCATCCACACATCCCTCTGTTGCTCCTTCCCTCCCTCCATCCACCGATCCATTTACCTTTTGATCCATCCTTCTGTCCATCCATCACAGATCCACCCGTCCTCCCATTACCCTCCCAGTCAGCACGCAGAGTGCCTGTTACATGTCAGGTGCTGGGATCACAGAGATACGTAATATGTGTTCCTTACCTTCAAGGGGTAGTGTGGGAAACAGGTCATTAAAAATCATAGGTTCCCTGGCTGGACATGGTGGCTCATGCTAGTAATCCTAGCACTTTGGGAGGCCAAGGTGGGAGGATTTCTTGAGCCCAGGAGTTCGAGACCAGCCTAGGCAATAGCAAGCCCCTGTCTCTAAAAGAAATTTAAAAAATTAGCCAGGTATGGTGGCGCATGCCTGTAGTGCCAGCTACTTGGGAGGTTGAGGCAAGAGGATTACTTGAGCCCAGGAGTTGGAGGCTGCAGTGAGCTACGATCACACCACTGTACTCCTGCCTGGGCGACAAAGCGAGACCCTGTCTCAAAAAAAAAAAAAAAAAAAAAAATCATAGATTCCCTGTCTGATCTAATTTCCTGCCTGCTGCCCTGGCTGCACAGGCTCCAAAAGGTCCGTTGAATGTTCCAGGGCAACACCTGCTGCAGCTTCATCCCGACTGTCCCTAACCCTTTACCCATGCACCTGCAGGCTGCACCCTCTGTCCGCAGCCTTCGCTCAGTTCTGCCTTCCTGGTGAGGCCTTCCTGTGACCACCCTAGAACCGCAAACCTTTTCTGAACCCCTTATTCCTCTTGCTTTTCTCTTTAGCATTTGCCAGCATTTGACATGTATATTTATTGCCTGTTTATTCTCTCTCCCCCGAATAGATTATAAATTCCACAAGGGAGAGAGTTTGTTCTATTCTCTGTTATAGTCCCAAAGCCTCAGACAAACAGAGCCTGATACATAGTAGGAGCTCAACAGATACTTGTCGAAGGAAGAAAGGAATCTCGAGAAATGCTACAACTAGAGGAAACGAGGGAGGTGCTGAGGGGTGAAGTTCGAGGCAGTGGTGGTGCCACGCGGAGGTTCTGGAGAGTGGGGCGAGGGTGCCCAGAAGCTGGAGGGCAGGGCCCGTGGGCGGCTGTAGGAGCCCTCCGAGTGCAGAGAGGTCGTGGCTGGAAGTGTGGCTCAAACTTCCTGGAGATCGCAGGGTGGGGCGGCAGGCAGACAGCTGGCTAGTGCCACAGTGGCCACGAGGGACTTTGAGATCAAGAGGACAGGTGGAGACAGCTCTGGGGGAGACAGTGGGGTCAGCGAAGGGTACCCAGCCTCCCGACACCTGCACTCCCTGCCCTATTCAGGCAGGATCTGAAGCGGGGGACCCCATGAGGGTGAGCATCAGGGGGCTGTTGTGAGGAATTTGGTGAAGACACGATGCTGCTCCCACGCCAGTGCATGTGGGTATACAGCAGGCACTTGTTCGTGTGGGTCTTGCACACACAGATGTGCACGTGCGTGAACACAGAACGCACACGTGCACTCGCACAGCACTCGCACAGGACTGTGGGCTCACACGCCCAGACACAGGTGCATTTACACGTGACTGCAGGTCATACGTGCGCGCACACACAGATGTGCACGTGCATGAACACAGAACGCACACGTGCACTCGCACAGCACTCGCACAGGACTGTGGGCTCACACGCACAGACACAGGTGCATTTACACGTGACTGCAGGTCATACGTGCGCGCACACACAGATGTGCACGTGCATGAACACAGAACGCACACGTGCACTCGCACAGCACTCGCACAGGACTGTGGGCTCACATGCACAGACACAGGTGCATTTACACGTGACTGCAGGTCATACGCACGCGCGCGCGCACACACACACCCGTTCTTTGCTCTCAGCCTTGGGGCTCACTGAGCCTCTCTGGACAGCCCTGGCCTCGTCTGGTCTCCTGTGTGCAGCCCCTCGGGAGAGAGGAGCCATGGCTATTGCCCCCTCTTGGACCCTGACCCTCAGAGGCCAGAATTCCCTGCACGACCCCCTCAGCCTTCTTGCCTTGGGGCCTCGGGACCCAGGACCGCAGGGTTTGGGGTTCCCTACTTCCATATGGGCACGAGGCCAGGGGTGTGTATGTGGGCGGAGACCGGCGACCGGCCGGGTTGAGGGCAGTCCGGGCCAGTGGAGGCCGAGACTGTCCCTCAGCTCCTGACACTCCCTTCAGAGACCCGGGAGGACCGGACGAAGCGGCTGTTCCGCCACTACACAGTGGGCTCCTATGACAGCCTCACGTCGCACAGGTACACGCAGGGATCCGGCTGGGGCATGCAGACGGGATGGGGGGTGTCCACAGAGAGGAAAACCAAGAGCTGGTCCAGGAGGCCAGGTGCAGACAGGTTGGAGAGGAGTGCAGAGAGGGTGCCCTGCCCACCTCTGTCCTTCACTGTCCCTGCCAGTCCCGGGGTGGCCCCGGGGTGGACCGTGTCTGTGGGACCCTGTGGGGTTGCCTCACCCTCCCTGCTTTCCTCCGTCAGCGATTATATCATTGACGACAAAGTGGCTGTCCTGCAGAAACGGGACCATGAGGGCTTTGGCTTTGTGCTCCGGGGGGCGAAAGGTAACGGGCAGTGGGTGCTGGGTGGGTGGGCGCTGCCGGGGCGTGTCTGCCCTCCCCCTGCTCTCCCTCCTGTCCTCGCCCCTCCCTCCCCTTTTTGTGGCCCCTCCCTGCTCTTCCCCTGTGGTGGTGACGGCGTCAAGGCGGTAGTCTCTCCCTCCGTCGTGGTCCGCTGTCATGGGGCATCTGACAGAGTAGGGCCTTTCTCGTGGGAGCAAGTTGGAGGTTTTGCAGAGGGACAGCGGTCCCCAACCTTTTTGGCACCAGGGACCAGTTTGGTGGCAGGCAGTTTTTCCACTGCTGGGGGTGGAGGGGCTGGAAATGGTTTCGGGGTGATGTGGTGATGTGAGCCTCGGGAGCGGCTGTAAATGCAGATGAAGCTCCGCTCGCAGGCACACTGCCCACCTCCTGCCGTGCGGCCTGGCTCCGTAGCAGCCCCTGGCCCAGGGGTTGGGGACCGCAGCAGAGGGACACATCCTGGAGTCCTGGGCCGCCCCGTGTGGCCCCCCCGCACCTTCCCTGGCCCCGGTCACTCTGCCCCCAGAGTCGTCGGCTTCACACGCTGAGCCACTTGGAGGCTGCTGCGTGCAGCCGCCCCCACCTGAGCGAGGAAGGTGAAGCACCCTCCTAATTGCCTCTGCAGCAGAGACCCCCATCGAGGAGTTCACTCCCACGCCGGCCTTCCCCGCGCTGCAGTATCTCGAGTCCGTGGATGTGGAAGGTGTGGCCTGGAGGGCCGGGCTGCGCACTGGAGACTTCCTCATCGAGGTGAGGCCTGCCCTGACCTGCGTAGCCCGGCGAGGCGCTAACCTAAGCCCTGGGCGCCGAGGAGGCTGCACCTGGGCGTGTGCCCACCTAGCTGCCTGTCTGTCCCAGGTGAACGGAGTAAACGTGGTAAAGGTCGGACACAAGCAGGTGGTGGCTCTGATTCGCCAGGGCGGCAACCGCCTTGTCATGAAGGTTGTGTCTGTGACAAGGAAGCCAGAAGAGGATGGGGCTCGGCGCAGAGGTGAGGAGTCAGGCTTCAGGCCTCTGTGCGTAGACTCCCCTCCGGCCCCTGACCCTAGACCTTTGACCTCAGGCCCACGTTTCTCTCCCCTCCTCTGATCCCAGACTGCTGACATCAGATTCCTCAACCTAGCTGAAATGCCCTCATACGAGACCTGGGGTCCTTCTCCGTCCCTGATGTCAGACTGTCAGCCCTGGGCCCTGGCCCGAGGCCTCTGACCCCTGACCCCAGATTGCCCCTTCTCAGATCCCTGCCCCCTCCTTCCCGGCGTTCCCCCAGCCCCTGGCGTGGCAGAGCCCTCCTTCCCTACACCGCCAGCAGCTGCCTGGAGGCCGGGGTTGCCATAGCAACTGTGAGGTTGACGCTGCCGTGCTGCTTATTGTCGGAGGGAAGGGGGAGGCGGCACCTGAGGGAAGAGGAAAAGCGTCTTCTCCCCGCGCCGACGACGCGGCACAGCCTGGGCCCAGGAGGCTTGCCAGCGGCCCAGCCCAGGCCTGTGCTTGGCTGACCACACCTGGTGCCCCCTAGGGGCCCCGGCCACCTGGGCCTGGGGACCCTGAGGCAGCAGGAGCCGGCCTGCCCGCAGACCCCTCCCAGCCCCCACCCCACGGCTCTGGCGCCTGCTTGGCCCTTGGAGCCCGCAGGGTGGGCGCTCAGGCCAGAGCCAGCCAGCACCGCGACCCTCACCAGCACCCGTGGCCGTTGCCTGACGCCCTGGCTCCGGGGGTCCTGCGGGCCCCGGGGCCCCGACCGCCCTGGCCCCCAGCACTCCCTGAGCTCCTGGCGCCATGAAGAAGTTTGCGTCCAGCCGCAGCCTGAACAAGATCTTGGCCCAGTGCGACTCGTCCTCGCGGGAGTACGAGGAGATCCAGGCGGTGGAGCGCAAGTGGCACCTGCACCTGGCCACGCCGCGCCGCCTGCTGCTGGACAGGAGGTCCAAGGCCTCCCTCTTCTTTGCAGCCCCGCCGCCCCCCAAGAGGGCCCCCAGCACCACACTGACGCTGCGCTCCAAGTCCATGACAGCTGAGCTTGAGGAACTCGGTGAGCACTGGGGCGGCAGTGGGGGTGGACAGCGGGCGCCCACCCAGCGGGCAGCCTAGCGTAGAGTGGACAGAAGCAGCGGGAGGACGGGGCCTGAGCTGGGCCTGAAGCCAGGAGGGACCGAGGTGGGGAAGGGCAGATGGACAGACGTGCAGGTCAGAGGTAAAGGGATGGGGGCTGGAGCGTTGGGAAGTTTGGCACCTGTGGGGTAAGGTGGGCAGTGGACACAGATGGGTGATGGCTGAGGGGCTGGAGAGAGAGTGGGGCGGCCAGGACAGGCGGCTGGGGAGCAGGGTCTGGCCCACCGCTGTGTCTGCACGGATGTGCATGGGTGTATGTGTGCTGCCTCCGGTTCTCCGCGTCTCTGCCCTGACTTTATTCCTGCATCCCGTCCAAGTGAGAAAGAGCAGTAGCGAAGCGGCCCAGGGCCTGCTTCTGGCTCTGCCAGGTGCTGGCAGTGTTGTCTCTGTGTTTATTTTACCCTCTTGGTGCCTGTTCACACGTTGGTCAAGTTGGCCTGCTGACCTCACGGGGCTGTCGTGAGCACTAATGGCGGGATATTGGGACAGGAGTGAGCAAGAGTGTGTTGGGCTTCCATGGGGCTCATTGTGGGCACGGTCCCAGGTGAGCCGCTAACAGCCTCATTGTGGGCATGTGCAGATGCACTTGACCATGTCCTGACATGTGACAGTTAATAGCCTCTTCGTGGGCATGTCCCAGTACATGTCACCATTATCCTCATTGTAGGCATGTGCTAATATGTGTGACCATTAACAGCCTTGTTGTGTGTCCCAACCATCAACAGCCCCATAATGGGCACGTCCTAATATCTGTGACAGTTGACATGCTCTTTCCTTCTGTAGTCTGAGGCCAATCCTAGCCCCAGAATTGACTGTGGCTTTAGTAATAGAAGGAACCATGACTTTGGTCCTAAGCTGAGCCCTGACCAAGTCCTGGCCATGGGAAAGGCCTTGATTCTGGTTCTAGGCTGAGCCCCAGCCCTGGCTTCAGCCCTGATTCTACCCTAGCCATAGAAGAAACCCTTACCCTGGTCTCCAGAATTATCCCTGACCTTACTCGTGGTCTGAGCTCTGTCCCTGTCCTGGCCACAGGCTGAGCTTCCCCATACCAAGCAGATACAGTGTAGTTCACTGCGAAAAATAGCTACCAACAGAGACTGGTCAGAATTTTCTTCACTATAAATATTCTAAATAAAATAAAACTTAAAAAAAAAAAAACACATGGACAATTTAAAACAAAGGGAGAGCAATCCCAGATCTCAAAAATTAAGAGAGAAAGGAAAACCAGGGAAGTGGAGGAGGCTGATGTTCCCATAGCCCACAATATTGGTCCCAAGGGCAAGAGCTTGGGGTTCCGTTGCCCCCACAAAGCTAAAAGACATGACTGTGAACCTGTGGAGGGAGGTTAGAACCAAGCCTAAGAGCTGGGATTATCATTAAAAGAACTCAATCATAGAAGAATATGAAAGAGACAATAAAATGTTTAAATTATTACAGAGTTTAAGAGAACTAACAGAATGCCTAATGAAGGAACAGGACAGAACAACAACAACAAAAGAATACGAACATTCAGAAGGACCCCCAAAGAACTGTTATAGTGACTGATAAAAAAGAAATCCATGGCTGGGATCTATCTTCGATGATCACCCAGAATACAGCATAGAAAGATAAGTAGATGCAAAATATTGAACAGCAGTTAAGAGACACTTAAGGACTAGAGAGAAAATCCCAGCATTTACTTAATGTGAGTCCCAGAGGGAAAGAATAACAAAAATGGGGAAGAGGCAATATTTGAAGACTAAATGGCTAAGAAGTTTGCAAAGTTGAACAAAGACATGAGCCTTCAGTTTGAAGAAGTGTAAATTCTAAGCAAGGAAATAAAAATAAATCTAAATTTAGATGTAGCTCTATCATAGTAAAATTATAGAACACAGTGGACAAACAAAAAAATCTTAAAAACTACCAGAGAGAGGGAGAAAGAGAGAGAGAAGCTGCTAGATGCCTTAGAAAGGCATGATGGCTAGGCTGACAGCAGACTTCTCATCAGCAGTAGTAGATGGTAGCTGATGATGGAACAATAGCTTCAAAGTCTTAAGTCAAAATGCCTTTCCACCTACAATTGTGTATCCAGCTAATCCTGTTCATTCAAGAAGGAGGCAGAGAAGCTAGCAGACTTCTGGCCACAGGGTCATGAGGGTCCAAGGTCAGTCACAGGGAGCTGACCTGTCACACTGATTGAGGATCCAAACTGATCAAAAGCCAGTACCAGTAGACAGCTGGGTCTGGCTGGACATGAGGCTGAGCCTCCTGCCAGAGGCTGTCATACAGCCATGCTCAGCCGCATGTTCAGAAGGGCCCCTCCTATTCTGCACAGAGAGGCTTTGGGGCAGTATGAGCTCTATAATCCCAGGACCTAGGGACTCTGCCCTGTAGAAGTAGAACAACTGCCTTCTGTTCTCTGGACTTCTCTATCTGCAGAAACCAGTGAGCAGAGGAAGCTCCTTTTCCTCTCTCCTCTGCTACATCAAGCCTCAGAACAGGTTGCTGGAAGACTCTTGTCTTCCCGAGGAATTCATTTACAGCTTCGGGCCAGCATAAGTCTCCAGGCTTTTCTGCTGAGCAGAGTCTGAGGAGGATGAAGGGACAGCTCGGCTTGGAGCCTCTGCCCACGATTCTGGGGTCTTGGCTTCTTCTGAAGCTGTACCAGGCTCTTCGTGTTGCTCTGTTCAGAGAAGGGCCTGGATGCCCAAGAGCTTGGAAAGCCACCTTTTCCCCAGAGGACAGCTTTCCTGGGAAGCCAGCCCATTTGCTGACCTTCTGACCAGTCCCCCCAGAAAATGGCTGATTTGATGAGGCTGTGCCAGCACTAGGGATTCCTCAGGTACTGAGGGACCATCCCACAATCCAGTGTTTTTGCTTTTAAGAGACAGAAATGTGGCTGGGCATGGGGGCTCACGCCCGTAATCCCAGCACTTTGGGGAGCTGAGGTGAAAGGATCACTTGAGGCCATGAATTTGAGACCAGCCTAAGCAACATAGTAGACCCCATCTCTAAAAAAGCACTTTGAAAATTAGCCAGGTGTGGGCCGGGCGCTGTGGCTCACGCCTGTAATCCCAGCACTCTGGGAGGCCGAGGCGGGAGGATTGCTCAAGGTCAGGAGTTGGAAACCAGCCTGAGCAAGAGCGAGACCCTGTCTCTACTATAAATAGAAAGAAATTAATTGGCCAACTAATATATATAGAAAAAATTAGCCGGGCATGGTGGCACATGCCTGTAGTCCCAGCTACTCGGGAGGCTGAGGCAGCAGGATTGCTTGAGCCCAGGAGTTTGAGGTTGCTGTGAGCTAAGCTGACGCCATGGCACTCACTCTAGCCTGGGCGACAAAGCGAGACTGTGCCTCAAAAAAAAAAAAAAATTAGCCAGGTGTGGTGGTGCATGCCTATAGTCTATTTCTATTTGGGAGGCTGAACCAGGAGGATTGCTTGAGCCTGGCAGTTGGAGGCTGCGGTGAGCTGTGATTGTGTCATTGCACTCCAGCCCGGGTAACAGAGTGAGACCTTGTCTCAAAAAAAAAAAAAACCTGTTGGGTCAGTGACAGCATTCCCAACATCAGTCCTGCCAGGCGCTGTCAACAGCGGGTAGACACTTTTAGGATCCACAGTCTACTGAGAAGATGAACTAAACCTAGAAAGAAGAGGAAGCGTGAGGTGACAGGGAAAGCAGGTGGTAGGCAGAGGCTCCTGCCTAGGTGGCTGCCTGTGGCACAGAGGACACGGGGCCGCAGGGTCCTGTGGGAGGAGGAGGAGGGAAAGGCCAGCTTGCACGGGAGTGGGTTGAGCAAAGGCCGGTGCCCAGGAAACGAAGGGGTTGGGCTTGGACCCTCCTTCTGAGATAGGCTGTGGGAGGAAGAGGGGGCGAGCGCCCTGCTCTCTTTGGCGTTAGGGGCTTCTCGTGGTCACCACGTGCACACCTGCTCAGCTTGCGCCAGGGCTGTGCTGGGGCTCCAGGTAAGGGGAGACCCAGGCCCGGGAGGCCCTGGCAGGTCCAGGCCCCTCCTGTTCATTCACTTTCCCAGGAGAAATCTGGACTTACCTGTAATTTCTGAGTCCCTTTTTCTTTTGTGACGAGAACATCAGGGTAGGTGCCATACCCGGCGCCCCTGTGAGTGGCCTCATTCTGGAAAAGGTTTCTCTGCCAGACGTACTTGTCCTGCCTTTGTACCTGTGTCACACAGGTGACCACCTTGGTTTTCCGTGGCGTCTGAACTTGGCTTCTGTGGGGTTTTTGCCTTTTTTCTGAACTAACACTGGACAGAACCAAGTGTGATTTAGTCGTGCATGCCTCTGTGTGTACATGTCTGTGTGTGCATGTGTGTGCACGCACACACGTGAACGTTCCAGCTCGTGGTTGTTTCCTCCTCGAATTTCAAGCCGTGTACCAGCCGACTCTGCATTGGGACAGACTTCCCACTCCTGATCTGATAAAGAGGTGTAGGCCGGGGGTAGATGGGAAAGGTCCTGGTTGCTGGGGAGGTGGGGTGGGAGGGGGAACGGGGCCAGTGCTGAGGGATGGAGCTGCCTCTCACCCCCTGTGCTCTGTTTCTTGATTCCAAGCCTCCATTCGGAGAAGAAAAGGGGGTGAGTCATCCGCTTGCATCCCAGGGCCCCGGCTCTGCCCGACCCCTGTCTGGTGTGTCGCTGCTGGTGTGTGAGGAGGCTCCAGCTCAAGCCAGGGTGGTCTGGAAGCTTGGGCTGCGCCCTCCTGTTTGGCTTCTCCCTGGGGGTCTGGTGGGGGCACGAGAGGAGGACAGATGGACCGTCCCCAGGGTGTGGCCAGCTGGGCGTGGCGGGGAGACCCGGCGTGGCCCAGGGGCTCAGGTGAGCGGTGGGCTGAGAGCTCCAGAGGCAGCCTGGTGGGGAGGAGCTGGGAGAGCCCCCTGGAGGCCGCTGCATGTGCCATGGCCCAGAGAGGTGGGCGGTGCCCGCAGGGCCCCTTGGTGGAGCTCGAGGAGCAGGCGAACTGGGCCACGTGGAGGTGCTGGGCTCCGGCCTGCACTGCTTCTCTGGCCGTCCTCCCGGGGCCTGTGCTGGGGCTGTGGGCGCCACACCTTCTGCATGCTGGCCGGTTGCAGGGCCGAGCCCAGAGCTGACAGTCTTCTTTGGAGCAGGGGTCTGAGTCCCACAGCACGGCAGGGGGAGCATGGGGCTCCCCTCCTAGCGGCCCCCGGGCTGCCAGCGACACCCTCCCACTCACTGCTCAGGCGCCCCCACCCCGTATCCTTTGAGGCTTCTCCCTGTATGTCCTGGGTGTACAGCTTGGCTGCTGGGGACGCTGTGTTCAGGTGGGGACAGAGTCACCGGGCTGGGCACTGCGGTACACCATCTGGTCAGGTCCTGGGGCCTGGCCTCTGGCAGCCTCTGCTCGAGGACGACGGGAGTCAGGGCCCAGAGGAAAAAGCCCGAGGTGGCTTTGTGGCCCCAGGTGTGCCTGGCACCCACCATCTCTGGGCCTTCCCTGGGCTGGGGACACCTGTGCTGGCCCCTGGGCCCACTCCCTCCTGCCCAACCCACGTTCCTGCCCTCCTTTGCCCTGTGAAGGCTCCGCTGCCCCTTGCCCCAGCCCAGGTGAAGGCTTTCCCCAGTGTCTTTCCAGGTACTAAAAACATGGTGGTCTCCTTCAGGGACCTTTTCTCTGTGCCTTTGGGGCAGACTCGAGCTATTTCTGGAATATTCTGGTGCTGCCCTCCCTCTCATCGGTGGGGCTCCCAGGCGCTGTGCTGTGGTCCTGATCACACAGCGCCAGGCCCCGTGCGAGGCTGCTGGGAAGGGCGGGCCCACCTGGCTCCTTGTCGCTTCGTTTCGTTTTTTCAAGTACCTAAAATAATCTATTTAGGAATATATTTTCTAATGGCGGGTGGGGGGTGGAGCTTTGCCAGTGTCATCAGCCTGTGATTTGCAGAATTCTCGATTCCTTCCCTCTGAAAGTAATTCCTGCCCGGCCCCAACGCCATGGCCGTGTGACCAGAATAGTTGCTTTGCTGAACTTCGCGCACACTCTGCTGTGGGCGGCTGGGATCGGGTCTTCTGGACCTGGAGACGCAGCCTCCCTCGACCCACAGCTCGGGCTCAGGTGGCTGTGATGGCGCCACGTGTGTGCCACGGAGTTTTCCGCCCATTCGTGGCTTTGCTTCTGTGGTTTCTGGAGTGCGGGAGTCACGTCGGGTCTCTTATTTACTGGATCTGTGCCCTGGACAGGGCTTCAGTTTGCTGCAGGGTAAAAAGATGTAGACACAGGATCTTCCTGCAGTTGTTGTGGGGTGAGAGAGGGGATCCGTGTAGCCCTGCACACTCTGGAAATACCCAGGACCTAACAAACTGTGGTGATGACGATTTCGGCTTCTAAAAGGAAACTGTTCGCTTCATTCCAAAAGCAGCAGTCCCCAGTCTGCACCCTGGCCGTGTCACCCGGCGTGCTGGGCGCCTCCAGCAGGCCTGCTGTTCCATGTCGGAGCGTGTTTTGCGGGTGAACGTCTGTGTTGTTCAGAGCACAGGCTGGGCACTGGCAGAGCCCAGAGAACATGCTGGCTCTCGTCTCTGGAGAGCCCACAGCTGTCTGGGGAGACGAGGCGCACAGACAGGGAGGTTGGTGTGAGCATGCACTCAGCGTAGGCCCTTCTCGTGTGCTGATTCCTACCAGAGACGTGCAAAGCAGGTGCTGTTTTTATGCCTGTTTTATCAGATGGGAACACTCAGTCAAAAAGAGGTTAAGTCAGGACAGTTGGTGACAGGCTGGCTCTGGTCTGGGTTGGGGGCAGGCTGTGTCAGGAAGTCCATTTGCTTCCCCATGGCCATTGCTAAGCAGACCCGGTGCTGTGAACAGCCACAGGCGGGGTTGGAGGGAGTAGGAGGTATCCAGGCTGACCACCAAGGTTCTCCGACATGGGCGCTTTGAGAGCGAAGAGATGCCAGGACGAGTGTGACCAGACGTGGGGTCCGCTAGAGTTGCCACAGCCCCAGAGAGCTGGGAAGGGCCTGTGGGTGCGGCGGGGCTGGCGGAGCAGCCAGGGGACACAGGTGCTGCCCGGCCCCTGCGTGCCCCACGTGCAGCCTGGAGTGGGGTCTGGCACAGAGCTGGGGCGACCCCGGTGCAGTCCGCTGACCCAAGGAGTCATCAGATACACGTTAGTTTAACAAAGTTTCCACATCACTTTGATAAAACAAAAATACCACTTTTTAAGACATCAATTTTACTTTAATAAAAACAAGCAAACAAGAAAAAGGTTTTCTTTGGTAATAGATTTGAAAACAATGCTGCCGCGGCCTGCCTGGCACCCCCGCCCCGTGAGGGCCGTGTTTAGGCGTGAGCCCAGCTGCGTCTTCCTCGCCCCCCCCCCCCCCCCCCCCCCCCCCCCCCCCCCCCCCCGGTCTCTGGCCCCAGCTGCTCCCTGGGGGGCTGGCAGGAGCCCTGTCAGTGGGGAGGGGCCTCCCACGCTGTCCCCCCACTTCTCCTCTTCTCATGGCACCTCCCGCCCTGGGCAGGGCTGCTTTGGCCTGTTTTGCATCGAACAGTTTTCTAGTCCCTAGCCTGGGGCAGCAAACCGTTTTCAGAAAGTGTCCCCCGTCCGTCGGTTCCTTCCTTCATTGTTGACTTACGCACCATTCAGACATCTTCCGTGGACCCTGCTTGTGCGTCAGGGTCTGTCCCAGGGCCGTGATCCACCAGAGACAGCCTCCCTTCCAGCGTGGTGCTAGGGGAAGATGAGGGCTGTGTGCCGGGTGCCAAGTCTGGGGACAGGACCCAGGGAATCGGAGAGGGATTCAGGAAGACTGGGCCCGACGCAGTCCGTCCCTGCCCGGATCTTTTCCCTTCGCTTGAGTGGGGTCCGTGGGGTGACCTGGAGCGAACAGCCTCCCTGGCTCCAGGGGGCGGACGGGCCTGGGCGGACGTGGCCGTGCGGCCGCGGGCAGGTCCCGGCAGCTGAGGGGCTGAGGGTTCTCCTTGGCTGTGCAGAGAAGCTGGATGAGATCCTGGCAGCGGCCGCAGAGCCCACGCTGAGGCCGGACATCGCGGACGCCGACTCCAGAGCGGCCACCGTCAAGCAGAGGCCCACCAGCCGGAGGATCACCCCGGCTGAGATAAGCGTAAGCTGCCGGGGTGGCTGGGAGCGCCGGGACAGCCGGGTGCGGGGCTCAGAATGTCGCGTCCCTCCTCGGTGGGGTGAGAGCCCGCCCTTTGGACCCCTCTCCGGAGGTGGGTGTAGCTCCTGCAGCCTCTCAGAGACGCTCGAGGCCGCTGCAGCCCCCAGAAGGGCCACAGTTTGGTACTTGCTGGGTTCTCACTCCCGTGGCTGTGGCTTGCAGGGCCTCAGGCCGCCCCCGCGTCACGTCTAGGACCTCCGAGATGCCCTGTCCCCTGACCACTGCTCCACCCTGTGCCTTCTGCGCTCCTCCCCACCCTCCCATAGCCCATACCCGGGGTCTGCACCCACCTGCCCAGCCACTGCGCCGTGCCACTGTCTACACGGCCCCCTTGACCAGGCCCCAGTGGGCGGCACCCCTGCTCCCCAGGCTGGGGCCTGGGTCTGACTCCTGGTCCGGGCACCGCGGGGCCAGCACCGTTGGAGTGAGTGCATGGGGTGACTGGTCTCCGGCTTAGGAGGAGGACCGGGGTCCCCGGTGCCCTGGAACCTCCATATCCCCCTCCCTGACCCCACAGTCATTGTTTGAGCGCCAGGGCCTCGCGGGCCCAGAGAAGCTGCCGGGCTCCTTGCGGAAGGGGATTCCACGGACCAAGTCTGTAGGTATGGCCGGGCTGTTGGGCGGGATGGGGCTGGGAAGAATGAGACTGGGGCTGGCCGGGTGGATCTGGGTTTAGAGGACGTGGCCTCTCCCTATCCCTAATGGGTCTTTCCAAGTCCCGCCTCTCCATGGCCCCAGCCCAAGGAGCTCATTTGTTTGTGGACATACGTGGTCATAGCTTCCCCCAGCCGAGAGATACATTGCTGGATGTGACCCTTGAGATTGCGCCCACCCTACCCACCGCTCCCCCCGTAGGCGCCCGCCTCAATCTCCACAGGCACCGGGGCCCTGTCCCCAGGTCAGCTGCCTCCTGTCCTGGCCAAGTGCATGTCTAGTTTCTGACCCTAAAACTAATACCCCAGAACCTGCCTGCCCCACCCCTGCAGGCACTGCCCCTCTGCCCTTCACAGCTACTTCCCACAAAAGCTCACCTCCGCTTGCCGGCTCCGGTCTCCCACCTCGCCCCGCCCGCAGCACACTTGCTCTCTTGGTACCCAGAACTGAAACTGCTCCGACCAGGGCCACCGATGGCCTCCAGGACATTCTCCTCAGCGTCGCAAACCTCTCCTCTTACTGGCCTCAGCTGGCTTTTGGTTCCTTCGCTCCCCCTCTGTGGAACCCTCCTCCTCAGGCTTTAGGACAACACTGCCTGGTTTTTCCCTTTTCTCGGGCTGCGCCAGTTCCACCCCCGCTGCCCCGCCCCACTGAAGGCAGGGAGTTCTCGGGCTGTGCCCTCAGCTGCCCTCCCCAGTGCCTTGTCGGCCATCACACCCCACACTGGCCGGCCCCTCTCCTGGCCCCAGACCTGGACGTCTAACAAGCTGCACAAATCCCTGCAGGCGCCCCGGCTCCCCTCACCTGCCCGGCTGTGCACCCGTCAACCCAGGAACCTGCCCGCTTGTCTGTCCGTCATCCACAGACACCCGGCACACCCCCACCTGTCACACCCCAGAGCAATCCCCGCTCCGCACTCACTGCGGGTTGGATGCAGTGTCTAATACAGTGACCACATTGAGGTGGCACCATTTGTACCTTTATGTCACGGAAGAGGACACTGAAGCAAGGAGGGGTAAGATGACCTGTCCAAGGTCACACAGCTGCCCCACCTGTAATCTTCAGTTCACCCTTTGGCTGACCACCTGCCCATCCCTCACCCACCCCAGGACCCTGCCAAGTGCTGCTCATGCTAGGCCGATCCCAGGCTGAATCTGGGGCTATCTGGGGAGGTGACATGTTTGCAGACAGCTCAGCAGTTACGTGGTGGATATCAGGACGCATGTACAAGTGGAGCTGACTAGGGAACAGCCCCAGCCACGCCTGGGCATCACAGAAGGCTGGGGTCGGGTGTGTGCTCTTAGGCATACAAGATAAGTGGGAGTTTCTGGGGGACAGTGGGGTGAATTGCCAATAGGCCAGTGTGTAAAAGGCACACGGGTATGTGGCCTGGTCCTTCAGGGACTGCCAAAAGTCGTTTCCGTAGGTGGGAGGGTAGGGAAGAAGGCTGGTAAGACTGGAGCTACTTTGGAACCAAGAGGTGCTCTTCCCTGGCCTATGGCCTACATGTCCTCCCTGGTTCTTTTCTTATCCTCTGCTCCACCAGACAAATTGGGGGTGGGCCACATCCTCACAGGCCTTGCAGCCCTGCCTGCCATCTCGTACCCGGACCATGGCTTTGTTCTCCTCACGACCTCCTACCTTGGCTTTGCCCCTAGTCCATCCCTCTGGCCAAAGGAGGCTTTCTGCAAGGCAGTTACCACCCCACATTCCTCCAGCTTGACCCTCTGTAGCCTCCTTATTGTCTTAGGGGCCTGGTACCAGCCCCAGCCCTCTCCTGCTTCATCTGGGGACATCTGTCCTCACCTCCCTCTGACCTAGGTCTTCTGGCACTTGCTGTTCCCTACCTGCCCTCACTCTGCCTGGATGGCCTGTCCCTCAGCCCTGCCCAGTCCCAGGACTGACTGCTGGCAGCTCCAGATCTATGCACCTGTCCTACAGGCCTTGAGCCACTCGGTATAGACTGCCAGCTCCCCATCACTGGTTCCTGCTGTGCCCTCCTGTGCTCAGTTGATCAGCAAGCTGACAGGTGCTCAGCTTTCATCCCTTCTGGCCTGGTGTGCCTCCAGGTGCCTATACAAGCATCGTAGGTTGAGTTGTCAGACACCCCAGGCTCCTACCCTATGTCCTGACTCTGTAGCTCCAGGCACATGATGTAACCCTTGCAACCTCAGATCCAGTCTTTTTGACCCATAAACATAGAGGCCACCTAGTACTTACCTCCAAGGACCCCTCTGAGGCTCATCCAGTGGGCTGTACTCACGGGCTGAGTACTGTACCCGGCATATGGGGAATGCTTAGCAGCTGCTTATGCTGTTAGTGGATGTAGATCTTGCATCTAGAAGTTGGCACCCAGTAAGTGCTCAAGAAATATGCTCTATTATTTGAGCAAAGAGGGTCTACCTTTGCCCCAAACGGTCCTGCCCCTCCCCCAGATGATATTAGAACAGATTCCCCACTCTGTGCTGAGGCAAGTGACTTTTCTTTACCCTAAGCCAGGACTTGGCATGCCATTAGCATTAAATTTCCCCCTTTTCATCTTCACACGTCACTCCCGCCTTCTACATCCTCAAGGTGTGTTCTGCATAGCTCCATCTAATGCACAGGCCTGTAGGTGTTTGCTGCGTGTTCGTACACTGTGCAAGAAGTGCAGCGGGAGGAGACTCAGGGTGAACTGGGCACAGATTGTGTCCAGTGGGGGCCGGGGAAGGCAGACCTAAAAATAACGATGGCGATAACCGTGGCCACCTTCCCAGAATGCTGCCACCTGTTCATCCCTGTACCATGAACTTTAAATGGCCCCATGACATCAGCAGGCAGTCCTCCTGAGATGAGGAAACTGAAGTTCCTAGAGGTTAAGGAATGCCGGTACCTGGCAGAGCTGGAATTCAAGCACAAGTCTATGCCCAAACCCATCCTTGCTATGCCCAGCTCGGTGCAGAGAGTGTAGTCTCGGGGGCTTCGTCAGCACTGCGGTGGCTGAAGGAGGAGGTGATCAGGAACAGGCAGTCTGCATCACTGCGAGTGCATAAAAATACTGACCAAGCCAGAGTGAGGCCAGGTATAGAGCACCACCAGAGACCTCTGTGTGTCCTCCACTCCCCTGGGATTGGGCTGTCCAGCACCTACAGCCCAACTGAACACACCTGCAGCACAGGTATCCACATTATGTCCATAAGGGTGCTCAGGAAGTTCCATCGGACTCTAGCTGGACAGCAGGACAATAAGGGCCCTGACCACTCCAGCCCTTGCGCAGGATTCTAACGACGTTTGAGTGAGGCAGGGAGAATGGTGTTCATTTTAAGCCTTTATTGCCCATGAGAGAGCAGTAGCTCAGAGGGGCTCAGAGCTTGGGGCCACACCGTCAAGAAGCGGGTAAGGCTGAGACATGCACTGGGTGCTCAGCCTGCAGTTCCATTTTAATCCATCCATCTATGCTTCCTTCCCACTCACCCAGCCTTACCAAATTTCAGCCACTGTGGTTACATCACCCATCCATGTGGATCTCTGGGAGGAGCCTCTCGGGGCTTCTTCCACAGGTACCTCCTCACCTGGGCATCAGCTCTCTCTGACAGGCACATGGCTCCATTTCCCCGCACTGGCAGACAGTGTATCACTCCTGCTCTGGGGAGTGTCCCTCTCACTCTGATCCCACCCCTGGTTGCTCCCAGGGCCTCGCACTGACACCTACTTGTTGTGCTGCTGGTGTTTCTGAGATGGCCTTGCTCAGTCTTCACTAGGAAGCCCTGTGCTTGTCTAGGGTGGGGGCTGCCCCTTCCCTCCTGGGATGTCTTGTCAGGGCTGCTGCATGTCCCTGGGCTTGGACCAGTCTAGGCCTCACCCAGGTAGTCAGATTTGGGGTCCTTTCTCAGGGCTCCACTGGTGGGACCCTCCTTCACCCTGTAGCTGAACATTCCGTACTCTTCACGAGAGCCCTTGGGCAATGTCGGGCCTGAGGCGCAGAGCTCGGACGCCCAGGGATGAGCCAGACTGGAGTCTTGCTCAGAGCACCTGCTCTGGCTTCCCCGTACTCCCTGCCCCCCAGTCCCCAGCCCCCAGCCCCACTTGCCCCATCTTCGCCAAGGTTTCTGTCGGCCCTTCTGTCTGGAACTGTGGCTGCCCGGGGCTGGAGTTGGCCTCTACAGGAGAGGGTGCAGGGGTCTGGAGGGGCCTCTCTGAAGGCATTGGCCGCCAGCGTCTGACCGGTGCCTTCTGTCCACAGGGGAGGACGAGAAGCTGGCGTCCCTGCTGGAAGGACGGTTCCCGCGGAGCAGCTCCATGCAGGACACGGTGCGCGAGGGTCGTGGCATCCCGCCCCCGCCGCAGACTGCGCCGCCACCCCCGCCCGCGCCCTACTACTTCGACTCGGGGCCGCCCCCGGCCTTCTCGCCGCCGCCCCCGCCGGGCCGTGCCTACGACACGGTGCGCTCCAGCTTCAAGCCCGGCCTGGAGGCGCGCCTGGGGGCGGGGGCCGCCGGCCTGTACGAGCCAGGCGCAGCCCTGGGCCCGCTGCCCTACCCCGAGCGGCAGAAGCGCGCGCGCTCCATGATCATCCTGCAGGACTCGGCGCCCGAGGCGGGCGACCCCGCCCGGCCCCCGCCCGCAGCCACCCCGCCGGAACGACCCAAGCGCCGGCCGCGGCCGCCAGGCCCCGACAGCCCCTACGCCAACCTGGGCGCCTTCAGTGCCAGCCTCTTCGCACCGTCCAAACCGCAGCGCCGCAAGAGTCCTCTGGTGAAGCAGCTGCAGGTGGAGGACGCGCAGGAGCGCGCGGCCCTGGCTGTGGGAAGTCCCGGCCCGGTGGGCGGCAGCTTCGCCCGTGAGCCCTCCCCGACGCACCGCGGCCCCCGCCCGGGCGGCCTCGACTACGGCGCAGGAGATGGTCCCGGGCTTGCCTTCGGTGGCCCCGGCCCGGCCAAGGACCGGAGGCTGGAGGAGCGGCGCCGCTCCACTGTGTTCCTGTCCGTGGGCGCCATCGAGGGCGGCCCCCCCAGCGCGGAACTGCCATCCCTACAGCCCTCCCGGTCCATCGACGAGCGCCTCCTGGGGACCGGCCCCACCGCTGGACGAGATCTGCTGCTACCCTCCCCTGTCTCTGCTCTGAAGCCATTGGTCAGCGGCCCCAGCCTCGGGCCCTCAGGCTCCACCTTCATCCACCCGCTCACCGGCAAACCCCTGGACCCCAGCTCACCCCTGGCCCTTGCCCTGGCTGCCCGGGAGCGAGCTCTGGCCTCCCAGACGCCCTCGCGGTCCCCCACACCTGTGCACAGCCCTGATGCTGACCGCCCCGGACCCCTGTTTGTGGATGTACAGGCCCGGGACTCAGAGCGAGGGCCCCTGGCCTCCCCGGCCTTTTCCCCCCGGAGCCCGGCCTGGATTCCTGTGCCTGCTCGCAGGGAGGCAGAGAAGGCTCCCCGGGAGGAGCGGAAGTCACCCGAGGACAAGAAGTCCATGATCCTCAGCGTCTTGGACACGTCCCTGCAGCGACCAGCTGGCCTCATTGTTGTGCATGCCACCAGCAACGGGCAGGAGCCCAGCAGGCTGGGGGCTGAAGAGGAGCGCCCGGGCACCCCCGAGCTGGCCCCAGCCCCCATGCAGTCAGCGGCTGTGGCAGAGCCCCTGCCCAGCCCCCGGGCCCAGCCCCCTGGCAGCACCCCAGCAGACCCCGGGCCCGGCCAGGGCAGCTCAGAGGAAGAGCCAGAGCTGGTATTCGCTGTGAATCTGCCACCCGCCCAGCTGTCCTCCAGTGATGAGGAGACCAGGGAGGAGCTGGCCCGCATTGGGCTGGTGCCGCCCCCTGAAGAGTTTGCCAATGGGATCCTGCTGGCCACCCCACTCACTGGCCCGGGCCCCTCGCCCACCACGGTGCCCAGCCCGGCCTCAGGGAAGCCCAGCAGTGAGCCCCCCCCTGCCCCAGAGTCTGCAGCTGACTCCGGGGTAGAGGAAGCCGACACACGCAGCTCCAGCGACCCCCACCTGGAGACCACAAGCACCATCTCCACGGTATCCAGCATGTCCACCCTGAGCTCGGAGAGCGGGGAACTCACCGACACCCACACCTCCTTCGCCGACGGACACACTTTTCTACTCGAGAAGCCACCAGTGCCTCCCAAGCCCAAGCTCAAGTCCCCGCTGGGGAAGGGGCCGGTGACCTTCAGGGACCCGCTGCTGAAGCAGTCCTCGGACAGCGAGCTCATGGCCCAGCAGCACCATGCCGCCTCTGCCGGGCTGGCCTCTGCCGCTGGGCCTGCCCGCCCTCGCTACCTCTTCCAGAGAAGGTCCAAGCTGTGGGGGGACCCCGTGGAGAGCCGGGGGCTCCCTGGGCCTGAAGACGACAAACCGACTGTGATCAGTGAGCTCAGCTCCCGCCTGCAGCAGCTGAACAAAGACACGCGCTCCCTGGGGGAGGAACCAGTTGGTGGCCTGGGTGGCCTGCTGGACCCTGCCAAGAAGTCGCCCATCGCAGCAGCTCGGTGAGCAGTGCGGTGAGGGAGGGTTCTGTGCCTTGTCCGCGCCCCTCAACCCAGTTCTTCCTCTTGTCCCCTTTCCGCCCCTCCTTTAACTGTCTGTGGCACCCCCACCCCACGGCCTCCACCTCTTTGTCTGGTCTGGCTCTGCCTACCTGAGGTAGAAGTCTCTGGAACATCAGGGCTGCTGCCTTCTACATCCCGCTGGTGCTAGAAGTGGGAGCCGGGTGTCTGCCAGAGACCCAGACCGGCATGAGCAGCTCCTCGGCCCCCTGGGGGCTCCCCGCCCCACTCTGCCCGCCCCAGGCTGCCACCACCATCCAGGATCGTTTTATGGTCCACTCTGGAGCTGCACATCCCTCTTGCTGGCTTGTCTGTGGCCCTGTGTCCTCCACACCAATCCTCCGCTCCTCCCCTCTGGCCGTGTGGCTGCCCCACGTGGCTGGTGCCCCTGCCCCAGAGCTGCCTCTTGCCTTGCCTCCTTCTGAGGTTCGGGGCACGTTGGCTCCTTTTCTTTTTGGGATTTGTCACTAACTTCCTATTTTCTGCTTCTTGGTACCACCTCAGAGTCCCCTAAATGCAGATTCCTGTGTGTGCTTGTTAAAGTCCATTGAGAAGTCAAATGGAGGTCACACTATCGGTGTGCACTGCTGTCTGCCCTCTCACCGTCTCTCTCCCTCCCTGTCTGTCCTCCCCTCCTGCCTCTGTCTAGGGTGAGGACTTGGGGAGAGGAGCTGAGCAGGGCACTGGGGTGCTGCTGAGGCTGTTGCTGCTCTGTCTGGGCTGATCCCATAAGTCTTTCCTGGAGGGCCCTGCCCTCAACCTCCCAAAGGGGCCCCCTTGGGCCCATGGGCTGCATGGATGCTGGTGTAGGAGCTGGCTGTCCCCTGCCAGCCCTCTTGTCTGTGATTTTCAAGCTGCTTTTGCCTTCTGTGCCCTTAGGTCTCCTCTTCTCCTTTCTGGGTTTGGGGGACATGTGTAGGTGCCACCTCCTGACTTGCTTGCCGCCCCAAAGACCAGCCGACTGGGCCCTTTACTGTCAGCCTTGGAAGGCAGAGTTCACAGAGTAGTGAGGCGTCAGAGCCTGAGGACTCTGAACAGGCCTTGTAGGACTCTTGCAGGTCTTACGAGAGTCAGGCCATTCTATCTTCCTCTAGGTCAGGATTCAAAAAATAAGTAGGGGGCTGAGCATGGTAACTCATGCCCATAATCCCAGCACTTCGGGGGGCTGAGGCAGGAGGATTGCTTGAGGCCAGGAGTTGGAGACCAGCCTGAGGAAGAGCGAGACCCTGTCTCTACAAAAAAATAGAAAAATTAGCTGGGCATGGTGGTGCACACATGTAGTTCCAGGTACTTGGGAGGCTGAGGCAGAAGGATCACTTGAACCCAGGAGTTTCAGGTTGTAGAGAGCTGTGATGATGCTACTACGTTCTAGCCCAGGGGACAGAGCAAAACTCTGTCTCAAAAAAAAAAAAAAAAAAAAAGTTGGAGCTTGTGAAGCTCATGGCACCTCTCCTAAGGTCCAGGACACCCCCTTCAGCTCCTGTCATCCTGGGGGTTTGCTCAGACCTGAAAGCTATCTTCCCAGCCCTCAGAGCGGGTGTTATAGGTGCTGACAGTAAGTGTCTGGGATGAGCAGGCCAGGTCTCGGGCCTCTGTGCAGGACCACACCCCTGAGGATGGGGTCTCTGACTCAGCCTGGACCAGCCCCTGTCCTCCCTTTCTGCTTCTCCTCCCCCAGCCAGCCTTCCACTCCTCTCTGCTTCCCCGTCTCAATGAAAGTCAAAGCCATTTAAGTGCCCAGCACAGTGCCTGGCCCAGGACAGGCCCTCAATAAACGTTTGTTAAACGGACGAAAGAACGAAGCTAAACGCAAGTGCTGTCTTTTGTGATTTGAGATCTAGGCTTAGGACGAATGCCACAGCAGCTCGGATTTATTGGGTGTTGAGCTCCTGTGGTCAGGCCCAGGCGAGCCCAGACCTTGCCATGGGCTCTGTGCACTCCTCCAGGGTGGCTGCAGCAGTTGCAGGGTAAGAGCCAGGTGATTCCTGAGCAGAACCTTCCGGCACTCCCCTTCTGTGAGTTCATCTTCCCAGTGCAGTCTTTAGCGTTTTCCCTTGGTCATGGCAAGGCTCTCTTACCCTGTGGCTCTGGGTTTCACCAGGTCCCTGTGTATGTTTCTCTTTCTCAGACGTGGGACGGGGAAGGGCAGGACCAGCAACACAGGCCCCCTGGAAGTGAGCTCCCCCATGCAGCAGCTCCTGCCGAAATCTGGCCTGCGATTGGCTTCACGTGGGTCCTCTGCTTCCCCCAGACCCACCACTGGCGTCAGGGAGGTGGGGCTGTCATGGCTGGGCTCGGTTCCCGTGTTCTCCCAGGAGCAAGGGGGTGCGGTCAGCCCACCCAGCAAACAGGTGCCGAGAGAGGGGAGCTGGCTCCAGAGGGAAGCCCAGTGCCGTTACCAGAGGAACCAGATGCTGGGTGGCCTGAAACAGATGTCCCTGTGACAGGGACCTCACCAACGTCAGCAGCTCGCTGCTTTGCCTGGCATCAGCGCGAGGCCATCAGAGGGTGCTGGATTTCAGCCCTCAGCAGGCCACGTTTCTTCTCCGTAGTCTGGACAGGCCTCTGTGCACTTGTTTCTGTCCCTCAGCTGTGAAGTGGGTATTAGCGCGGACGGTCACGTGGGCAGTCTGGGCATCACCCGTGCAGC
Source organism: Mirza zaza (assembly GCA_008750895.1). Taxonomy (NCBI): domain Eukaryota; kingdom Metazoa; phylum Chordata; class Mammalia; order Primates; family Cheirogaleidae; genus Mirza; species Mirza zaza. Next base: position 41,608 of record VSMD01045087.1, on the reverse strand, counting down.
ACCAGGCAGGCCCAGGCTTGGGGCAGGGCAGGCCCTCACTGTGCGCGTGAGCCAGCGTTGTCTCATTGCCACGGACACCCAGGCACTCAGAGAGGCACCTAGCCTAAGTCTCAGAGTTGTTTGCGGGAAGATGAGCACGCTAGACACGGCACTAGAGACTGTCCCGTCATGCTAGTTTATCTTCACAACCGTCTGTTAGATGGATCATAATATGAGCTCCATTTTCCAGACAATAAAACAGAGGCTGCAGAGAGATTCATTCAAGGCAGTAAATAGTAGCATCTGTCCGAGCCCAAGCCCTGCACTCTGTCTGCCGTAATCTGGAGATTAAACCAGAATAATCTGCCATAATCTGTCATTGAACCCCCTCTGATGACACACACGGGGCTGTGCTTGGCAGTTCACTCCCACAGAAGCAGCACACATGTGCCCCACACAGCACAAATGCACATGCCTTTATCTGCCAGCACGTATGTAACAAATAGCACCCAATGCACGTGGCACGCCACCGGCATCAGACCGCCCTTTGGCCCCGAGTTCCCTTCTGCCGCTGCCCACTCTCCCTTCTGCCTTCATCTGGGGTGGGCCCCGGCCCGCTGCCCACCTGGCCTCTTTCTTCACAGGATGCTCGCGGCCACGTCTGCGTCTAGCCCTGTCTCAGGTCTGGCTCTCTGGGTACCGGCCATGGCTGTGGGGTCCGTCGGCTGCTTGTCAGCTCTTGTCCTGCAGCCGGCACTCACTTCTCACTTAGCGATGAAACTGCCAGTGAAACCCTCTTTTAGGGAAATGTCCCAAGTGTGGGGAGTTCTGACGTCCAGGTACGGCTGCTTCCTTCCCAGGTTGCTGGGGCCTCTGCCATGGCCAACCTCAGGGTCACACCTGAGCCATGTCCCCAGTCCCCGTGTGTTTCCTCAGGTTCATCTCCCTCTCCTGGCTCAGCAGACACCACAGGGAAGGGAATCCCCTCTCTGCCCACCTTCTCCACGGGTGGCTCAGTCCATCCGTGGTCTTTAGCACAAGCTGCCCTGCAGCCTGAGATCTTTCTGTGCCACTTAAGCTGCCCTGTATGTCTTGGAACCAGAACTTGGTAACCTGTAGAAAAATGATCAGCTCCTTGGCACTGGGAACATCTTTGATTTGGGGGTGGAAGCTGGAGTATGCAGCAGCCTCATGCTGCCTTTGGGAGGTCTAGGACTTTGCTTTCTGAAGCATTGATCTCAGATTGTCCACTGCACTCTGTGTTCCCAGTGTTGAATCTAGCCCTGCGAGACAGACCATTGGTCTGCTCAGAACCCCTCCTCTGCCTCTGGCCCCACAGCTGGCTCTGAAGCTGCATTTGGGCATTTATGCAAACCTGACTCTGAGCTCCCCAACTGGCCCTGGGCCCCCCTCTTGTCTCCTGGTTCCCCACTGTCTGTGAGGCTCACACCTGCCTCTGAGCTCCAGTTGTCTTCCAGGCCCCGTGCTTGGATCTGAACCCCACATGTGATCTGAGCCCACAGCAGTGCTCAGTTCTGCCGTGGCTCTCTGCTTCACTCCTGCCTCACTCTCAAGCAGGTTTTACAGAAAAAGTTCACGGTGAAATAGCTTTGGAAACACAAAGAGATTCTTTGCTGCAGCACTGTTGGTGCCTTTGACAAGTCTGTGTTGAGTGGGGCACCGTGTGTGGTGGTCTTCAGACCTGCCAGGGTCACTAATTAGATCTCATAGGAGACTTGTGCTCCCCAAGGAGGTCAAGGAACACTGCCCTGGTGGCCTGCCGTAGGCCCTGCCTGCTGCCATGGTTACGGAGGATCTGGACAAAGCCCCCGGGCTGGTTGACCACACCTGCCACAAGGCCAGCAAGGCCTGCTCTTCCGAGACCCAGACCGAATGAGCCGTGTGCTCCACAGCCAGGGACGCGGGGCCAGGCTGCGCTCGCGTCTGCTGGCGGCGGGGCACGTGCAGGTGTGTTCCCAGGAGCTCTGAACTCCACAGGGGGAAAGGAAAGGGACGCAGAGGAGGGGATGTAGGACACGGCACGTCAGGGCTGCAGCTGTGACCGGTGTGGGAGAGGAGGAGTGAGACGCCATCACTAGAGAGCGTTTGTGTTCCTGCTGAGGATTATTTCCTTAACGAGGCCCCCAATTTGCAAAGGCCACAGGCCTAGACCTGCCTCACGTGAGTGTAGTGGCAGAGGCCTGAGGCAGAGGCCAGGGCCAGAGTTGGCGTTTTCCTGCCTGCCGGCACCCGTGGGCTGACAGGAAAGCCTGGCAGGGACGTGTCATACTGTTTTTGTGTGATGACACTTTCTTCAGTGCATCGTACATTTCTGGCTCTGTGCTAGGTGCCAGGGGTCCGGGAGAACAGTTAGGGAGTGAGGTGAAACGCCCCGAGACAATGAAATGTCTGAATTCAGAGGTGGCTGGGGGTGAAGAGGTGGGCCGGGGTTGATGCTGGGAGTTGGTGACTTGCTGGACGTAGGGTGAAAGGACAGAAGAGCTGACAGTGGCTCATGGGCAAGGACAGGGTGCCATTGGTTCATTGAGGCAGGCTGGGGGATGTGTTTGGGGCCCCGGTACAGAGGTCTTGAACTCGGGGGAGTGGCTGGGTCTCACACGTGGCACCCCTGGGCACGTCAGCCACGGTGAAGGGTGGGGTGGGTAACACGGCCCAGGAGAGAAGTGCAGACTAAGAGAGGGGCCTGAAAAGTCCGTCTAGGAAGGAAGAGGCTGCGAGAAGTGTGCCCAAAGGGAATCAGATGGACAAGTTGGCAACGGGATGCTGCTGCCTTGGCAACTGCAGGGGCAGGGGCTGGGGTGGCGAGGCCACATCTCACTGGCTAACAGTCACCAGGAGACAGAGGCAGTCAAGACTCAGACTTGGGGAGAAGACCTCGGGGGCGTGGACGCCTCACAGAACGGTCTGGACTCGGCCTCTGGAGAGAGGCAGCTGCCGGCATCCAGGGGTGACGGCGCCCGGCGAGGTACTGTGTGTTAGAGGGTAGGTGGCCCAGGAGCCCACTGAGAGGCTGGCAGGTGCTGTGATGTGGCCGTGTGGTGGCAGAGCCTAAGCAGGGAGGTGGTCAGACAGGTGAGAGCAGTGATGCCATGGAAACATGGAAGTCAGACATGGACACTGCTGGTTTTCCTGCCCTGGACAGTGCCCTGTTCCCCAAGAGCAAGGGAAGGAAGGGCAGACATCTAGGCCATGGTGCCCTCTGGCCACTCTCTCCTGCGTCCTGGGGACTTTGGGGGCACAGCCTCCAAACACCTGTAGTGCGACTGCACGCCCCTGCCACCGGCCCAGTGGAACCTGGCCCCCAGGTCTTGGTCCCTGGCTCCGTGGGTGCCTCGGGAGCCAGCCTGCCCTCAGCCCAGGCTTCCAGCTCAACTCCTGCCAGACAGGCGGGCTCTAGTGCTGGCCGGACATAACTCTGCTCCGCACAGCTCAGACCTTCTGGAGCCCAGATCCTGCTCTGGGCTCTGGCCGAGCCTGCCCCCTGCACTGCCCAGCAGCCAGCCGGGGCCTCTGCCTTTACTGCTGTGGTCCTGCCAACTCATCAGTGTGCTGCTGTCACAGCCAAGACTCCAGGTACACCTGTCATCACAACTGCATTGAAACCTCAACCTTGGGGCAGGGCCAGGACAGGTGTCTGTCATGCAATACAGGTCCCCAGCCCAGGGTCCCTGTATGAGGGCCAGGCACCTATTTCTGGTCCTGCTCCTCTTGGTGTCCACAGTCCCACAGGTGTGATTCCCTCAGAGTCTCCACTGGCACACCCCTTCAGCCGTCACCACGCCCTGGGCACCCACCCCAGGACTCCCCCCACACCCACCACCACCTAGAACACTCTCGGGCCTCTTCCCTCCCCTCTGCCCCAAACTGCATGTGGCTCCGTGGAGGCCAGGTTCGGTGGGAGCAGGGAGTTTCTTCTGGTGGTGGAGCTTGTTCCCTGCGCCCACCCCGTGTTCTTGAAAACCCTCTCTCTTGGGGAGCACAGTGTGGCCTTGTGGGGCACAGGAAGCTCTGGTCTGGGTCTGAGCAGCTGGGAAGAGGCAGCGGGGACAGAGGGCGAGGAGAGGACGGAGATGAGGCCCAGTGGGAGAGAGCGAGCTCAGATCTCTAGAGGGGCTGACCTTGTGCAGGTGGGGACAGAAGCCAAAACCTGCTTTAAGGGGCAGAACCACACGGGGGGAGCCCCGTGCCTGTGGGTGGGCTCTGGTGACACTGCATTGTCAGGACAGCCAGGCATGGTGGTGCGCCCAGCCTGGGCAGGGGCAGGGAGAGGGGCCAGGTGGGCAGCTGGAGAGAGGCTGATCAGACAGCAGAGAGGATGGGAGGGCACCACCAAGCCAGGCACCTACTGAGCACTTCCTAGTCAGGTTCGTGGTCTGCACATACAGGTGACTCAGGAGCCCACCCAGACCTGCCCGATCCACCTGCACTTTCAGACACTCAACTAGGTGCTTCTCCTGCCCCAGTAGCTCCCTCCCATAGCATCCAGGCCCTCTGCACCTGAGTTCCTCTCTCCACACGGTGTCCGGCCAGGGGGTCCCGCACCTGGCTGCCCATTGTGTGGCTGCGACTGGGCCACATGGGCCTGGCCTGCTAACACTCTCTCTCACTGCTCTCTCCTGCCCATCTGCATGTGGCTGCTCTGTCTAGCTGCGCGGTGGTCCCGAGCACCAGCTGTGTAAGTGAGCATGCCCATCCCACGCCTCTCACTGTCCACATGCTGTGCCTGGCTGCCTGGGTCTCTGCTCTGCGTGGCTGTGTGGGGCTGTGGTGCCACTGATGCCCCTTGAGGCCTCCCCTGGCCATGGCAGGGGATAGGGATTGGAACGGGGGATTGGGAGTGGGTCTTCTCCGGAGTAGTCACCCCAGGCAGGCCTCCTGCCACGGCCAGGCTGAGGAGGGGCTAGAGGTCTGGGGTCCTGTCAGGTGAGGTTGGGAAGCGAGGTGCTATCTGTCCTGGTATGGGTGTGTGTGTGTGTGTGTGCTGCTGCCCCTGCCATGCTGCTGCATGTCTGCAACACGCATGGGTGCCATTGCTACTGTTGTGTGCCGTCCTGTGCAGGAAGCTTCCTCACACCTGCCCTGCGTGTGCTGCTGCTCCACATGGGTGTCTGAACGCTGCCTGGTGCCTGTGTCCAGTGTCGTGGGCCTGTTCAGCCCTGTGCTGCTGCCAGCCTTCACCATGACTCAGCGATCCCTGAAGCTAGCCCAGGCTTCTCTGGGTCTATTCGGGAGAGCAGAGCTGTGGGGGGCAGTCATGAAGTCTCAGTGTCCAGGGCATCTGTGGATGGTGCCTTGCTCAGAGCTGATGTCCAGTGCTGGCAGGGAGGGGCAGCCACCCCTTTGCCATGAGAGGCAGTCTTTCCTCTGGTGGGCTGCTCTTGGAGCCTCCATGGAGTGGATTAGGCCACTAGTCTAACTCCTCATACTCCAGTCGGTCTAGGTGTCTCCCAGAGCAGGGTGCCGGCTCTGACCCTGGGTCCAAGCGAAGAAAGGGCCAAGGTGGCCATAGGGTCCTTCTTCCTCTGATCCAGAAGCTACTCCCACCAGGCCCCCAGCCCCAGCCCTTCCTCCTGGCCCCTTGCCCTACCCCCCCTCTGCCTGCCCCAACTCCGTTTTGCGCCCCTCACCTGGCGCTGACCCCCTCTCCCTCCGCAGGCTCTTCAGCAGCCTCAGTGAGCTGAGCACCATCTCAGCGCAGCGCAGCCCCGGGGGCCCGGGCGGCGGGGCCTCCTACTCGGTGAGGCCTAGCGGCCGCTACCCCATAACGCGACGCGCCCCGAGCCCGGTGAAGCCCGCGTCGCTGGAGCGGGTGGAGGGGCTGGGGGCGGGCGCGGGGGGCGCAGGGCGGCCCTTCGGCCTCACGCCCCCCACCATCCTCAAGTCGTCCAGCCTCTCCATCCCGCATGAGCCCAAGGAGGTGCGCTTCGTGGTGCGCAGTGTGAGCGCGCGCAGCCGCTCCCCCTCGCCGTCACCGCTGCCCTCGCCTGCGTCAGGCCCAGGCCCAGGCGCCCCCGGCCCGCGCCGGCCCTTCCAGCAGAAGCCGCTGCAGCTGTGGAGCAAGTTCGACGTTGGCGACTGGCTGGAGAGCATCCACCTAGGCGAGCACCGCGACCGCTTCGAGGACCACGAGATAGAAGGCGCGCACCTACCCGCGCTCACCAAGGACGACTTCGTGGAGCTGGGCGTCACGCGCGTGGGCCACCGCATGAACATCGAGCGCGCGCTCAGGCAGCTGGAAGGCAGCTGACGCCCCACCCCCACCTCCGCCCCCCGGCCGCGCCCTGCCGGCAGGGCCCCCCACCCTCACCCCGGGCCGCGGGCTCGGCCCGCCCCCTACTACGGCGCCCGGGCCAGGAATGTTGCATGAATCGTCCTGTTTGCTGTTGCTCGGAGACTTGCCCTGTACATTGCTTAGTGCCCTCCCCGGCTGCCCAGCCCCACCCAGCACACAGTCAGGAAGGGCGTGGACCAGGGAGGTTGGGGCCGGAGGGGGCGGGGGTGCTCTAGCCTGACCACCTCCTTCACAGCTCCCGGTGGCCATTCTCCTAGAGGGGGAACCTAGTCCAGCATGCGAGGTCAGGACACGCCTTGGTGACTCGGGGGGAGGGGGGAGACATTGGGGTTCTCGATGGGGGCCAAGGAGCCCCCTGTTTTGCATATTTTAATCCACTCTATATTTGGAACGAGAAAAGGAACAAATATCTCTGTCCGTTATAGTTTCCGCTCCCCTCCCCTCCACCCCTCCCACGGTCCTCCTGCAGCCGCCCAGTCTTCCATCTCTGGCCCCTCACTGCCACTGCCACCCCGCACGGGGCAGGGGACGCTCCAGCTGGTCTGGGGTTGGCCAGGGTCCTAGTGGCCCGCCCTGGGGCCCCAGCTCGGCCCCTCCCCTCGCTGAGCTGTAGTGTGCCCCACCGACCTTTCAGGTGCTGCTCTGGGCGGAGGGGCGGCAGGCAGCAGGTCCCGCTGGGCACCGGCAGGATCAGGTGCCCGGAGACCGTCACCCTGGGGCTGGGGCAGGGCCCTGACGCTCCGCTGCAGCCATCTTCCTCACAGGGTCTCTCGCCTAGGAGGGGTCCGGTCTGGTCCCCGTGCTCCTGGGCAACCACAGCAGAGAAGCCTCCCTGCCTTGGACCCCAAAGCCGCCTGTTCCTGCGCTGCATGGGCGACTCTGGGTGCGACTGAGCGCACGGAGCCGCGTGTGCCTGATGGTGGGGCGGCCCTAGGGCCGCTCTGGACTAGCGCGGGGCTGTGGAGGCTCAGGGCGCGCGCACGGGTGTGTGCCTGGGCAGCACCCTGCCTCCTCCAAAGAAAGTCAGAGGCCACCTGCACCTGGGTCCCGCTGTTTGCCTGCCCTCTAGAGCCTCCCCCAGCCGTGCGGGGGTCCCAGGTGAATCCCTGCTGCTTTGGGAGGGAAGCAGTGCCCACCTTGGGCCACTGAGGGGCCATAGGGAGACCCCTCGAGTCAGGCCACTGCAGGCCCTAGGGAGAGTTAAGGACCCCGAGGGTGCCCAGCCCCCTTACTGTGACTCCTCACACTCAGCAATGACCTGTGGGGTGGGGGGCCCTGGGACGTTTTTAAACCTAGGGTTTGGAGTCTGGACTAAGCTCCATCCACGTCACTCACAAGTTTCTGTTTATATTTCTAGCTTTTTTTAATAAAAAAATAAAAAAGACAGAAAACAGAAGTTTTCACAGCCCAGGGGCCTGGCACGCCGGTCTGTGCCCACCGCCCTGCCCTGGCCCACCGGCCCCACTCCCTGGGCGCAGACACACCCACCGACCCTCCACCAACGTCCAGGCCACACAGCAGCAGTCACTGTAACAGACTGCCACACACACACTCGGTCTCACACTCACCTGTGGGTTTTTGGTTCCGTTCAATTTGGGTTTTTAACTTTACAGGGTCAGTTCCGCTTCACCCCTCCTTTTGTACGGAGTTCCATCGGGGGATTTCACCCCCTGCTCCAGTCCTGAGGCCTCCTGACCCTGACGTTGTGATACACCCCACAGAGATCTATGTTTCTTATATTATTATTATTGATAATAATTATTATAATATTATTATGTAATAAATTTATAAGAAATGAAATTATGTCTTGGTTCCCTGCCTCCGTCCCTCAGGCTGGTTGCACAAGTAACTGTGTCGGGTAGGGGCCCACTAGACGCTCACGGTGGGCTGGAGAAAGAATTCTCACACAGAGTTTAGAATAGAAAGAAGCACAAAATTTATTTTCCCAAGAAAGAGGGGGTAGGGGAATGGCCACCACACCCAGAAGGAGAGGTGGAGGGCAGTGCCAGGGGCTGAGGAAAGTTGCTCCGAGCTTTAAAGGGTAAAATGGCTTTTTCTCCTTTGCTTCAGCAGACTGATAACCGAAGCGGCAGCGGAGCAGTTGCAGATGCCTTTATTATTTTTTTCTCTGTGAGGCTGACTTTATCTGAGCCCGTGGAATCTGGTGCTGGTGAGAACGGAGGTGGGGATTCACACACCCGCTGCCGCTTGGGGCTCTGCAAGGCTGAGGAAAAGCTCGCAGAGACAGCAGGTTAGGCCACAGGTCTTTTCATTAAAATGAAACAAAGAGGGTAGTTGTGCTGTGAGTTTTTCTTCAAAGGGGCAATCATGTACTGTGAGTTTATTTCTCTTACTTTCTGTTTGATAGATTATTTTTCCTCTGTTACATTATTGGTAAGACCACCTTTCACTGACCACAAGTGCTGGCAACCTGTAAGCCCCTATGTTTGACCTGAGCAGGCCCCTGGCATCTTCTCCCGGTCGGCCAGAGCTCAGCCCAGGCTTCCTGCTCTGGTTGCCTTTCTCTGTTCACCAGCTCACAGGGTGGCACCTCCCAAGCTGGAAGTACAGTTGTCTTAAGGTTTAAAACCTCCTTCCAGCGTCCAGTTGTTTCTGAATTCTGCTGCTCCTGTCTTGGAACCCTCTCAGGTCCTCCCCACTGTCCACACCAAAGGCTCCTGACCTTGTCCAGGCCTTACTTCTTCCCTGCTGATTCAGTAGTTTTCTGTTTCCATTTCTACCCTTTGCTCACAAACACCAGACTGTCTCTGCAAGTGAAGCAGGTGAGGGACCCCGTGCACTGGTCCAGCCCAGCCAGTGCTGCAATGTCCCTGCTGTGGCTGTGCCTCTCCCCCTCCCCGTACACACGTGCTGTCCACCAGCCCTGCCCTAACCCTAACCCACCACAGCACCTCCTAGCTCCATCTCTACTCAGCGCCCCCTCCTTCAGCCTGGATCCCCATCCTTCACCTGCACAAAGCCTACATGCCCTTGGAGGCTGAGCTCTAGGTCCTTTCTTCTTGGAAGCTTTCCCTGACCTGCCCTCCCCAGAGTCTGAGTTAGGTGTTAGGCTCTGCAACTGCACAGCCTGGGCACCATTTCTCATTAGACCAAGTTGGTGCTTCTCACTTTGGGTTATCTGCTGGACTGAACTCCTCAAGGATGTGAGATTCATCTTTTGCTCCTGCCTTGAGCCAGGCACCACAGACACAGACATAGTCCTGCTGCAAGAGTGCATGGGCAATTCCGTAGGCAGCCAGAGGCGACTAGCCAATAATGTGGCAAGGGCATGATGGCCCATCCACAGCAGGGCAGAGGCACCTCCATGAGTGGAAGGGGGTGGTAAGCTCCATCTTGAAGGGTGAACAGTGAGGTGAGTAGGCAAAGGAGACCAAGAAGAAGCTGTGAGAGAATGGAAAGCATAGGACCCAGGGCTGAGAGAGCCAGAGGCTGCACAGGTGTGATGGCACCTGAGGGGAGGGGTTTCAGGAAGGAAGCAGTGGGGTCATACTGGGTGGAGGTAGAGCGTGAATGTGACAAAATGACAAAGGTACATCTTGATTTTGAGGTTCCTCTGAGCTGGAGTGGAGCCAGGGTGGGGCCAAGGGAGGAAGGTCTCAGAGGGAGTAAGAATGGTCGGTGCCCAAGAGCAGCAGGGGGGCATCTTCACCCAGAGGAGGCGGGTGCCCAGAGCTGGTTTACGGGAGCAAGCGAAGGTCTGGGTGGCCCAGAGGAGGTAGCAAAGCCCCCTAAGGCTGGGGCTGGTGACCGCTTGGCAGAGGGTCCTATAGAGGCCTGTAGTCTGTCTAAAAGGTCTCTCAACTTCAAATTTTCAACATTTTCTAATTTTTCATCTCCTTTTCAGGCCATTATAAAAGGAAGGGCCACACAGGAAGCTAAGGAGTGGGGCCCTGGGAGGGTCCAAGAGTGGGGACAGAGGTGGGACCCTGACCTGCCCTGGGCCTGAGCACTGTGGCATCAGGAGGGTGGGTCTCCTCTGAACTGCACGTGGAACCTGGGCCTCTCTCGAGTGGAACTTGGAGCCTAGGGTGGTGCAGCTTCTCACTGGGAACAGGGGCAGGTCGGCTTCCTTCTGCGCATGGGCAGTGGGATCCTGCCTTCCTTCCACGGGGTGGCCTTCCCGCTCTGGCTCCAAGAGGTCTGGGGGGAGAAGATGAATGTCCCTCTAGGTCAAAAGCCTCCAGACACATGTCGGGACCTTCGAGGCCTGGACCAGAGAAGCCTGCTAGAAGAGGAGGGACGTGGCCTGGGGAATCAGGGCTGAGGAGCTGGAGCTCCAGATGCCTTTGGGTGGAGACTTCCTCACTCAGGGCCAGGGACTCCATCGCCCCTCTGGCCTCCTTGTGCCCTTAGAATGCTCCAGCGTCACCCTCTCGGGGGCCCTGGGCCCCCAACACTTCCCTGGTGACTGCAGCCCTGGCTCTCCTTCACACCAGTTCCCCAAGGTCCTGTGGACCACTCTGGGGTCGGGCCGGACGCCAAGGCTGGATGGCACGGTTCCTGCTCTGCCCGTGGCCGTCCTGGAGACACGGGGTGGGGTCGGGCAGCAGGAATGGGAGAGGAATGGGGCTGCAAGGGCTTGGGGATCAAGGTGAGAAAAACTGGAGTGGGAGTTGGATTGCCCAGGTCAAGGGGAGGGGGTTCAGAAATGGGCAGGGGTGGAGAGGGCAGAGGTGTTGGTGAGCAGGAGCTGCAAGAAGGGCAGAGGCAAGCTGGAGGGGACGTCTGAGGGGAATGGGGACCCCCAGCTCCCTGTGCTGGGTGCTTGCTTCAGCCTGGGCCGAACCCCCAACGGGACCCCACCCTCTAGCTCCAGAACCTAACTGGCCCATACCTTCAGCCCTCCCTCTCTCGCTCTTGGAAGCAAGAAGAACACAAAAAGTCACACTTAGTTGAGGGAGTTGTTGCTTCCATTAGATTTAGTGACAAAATTAAACTGGCTGGGCCACATGCCTTTCCCTCAACCACCACTGCAGCCGGGGAAGGTACTCTGACCACAGCCCCTTCTAGAATCAGAAGTGGGTAAGCTATGCAGAGTCAAACAATAATCATCTTCTAGAATCTAGACCTTGGCTCTTCCGACTTTCTAAATCAGGCGTCCTCAAACTACGGCCCGAGGGCCACATGCGGGTGTTTTTGCCCGTTTGTTTTTTTACTTCAAAGATATGTACCGTGTGCATAGGAATTTGTTCATAGTTTTTTTAAACTATAGTCCAGCCCTCCAACGGTCTGAGGGACAGTGAACTGGCCCCTGTTTAAAAAGTTTGAGGACCCATGTTCTAAATGTTTTTAAAGAACTAGGTAACATCTTTCATTTAAAAGTTTCTATCTAACATTTTTCACCATATTTTTTAAGTGGTTGCACAGGTTGTGATTTCCAAAAAATTGTACATATTAACATTTAAAATAAAATGTTACATCAGTCTTTTAAACAATTCTCATGAATCTAAATGCCACTGCAATTTTATGCCCATCAAAATCCTTTTAAAACAGCTGAATAATATTTTCTTTAATAGTAAAAACTGTAAGCACTTCCTGAATGCACTTTAATATCACTTCTTGAATTCTCATTGCCATTTCTTGAACTATATTTCCAAAGTATTTTTGGTTATTTATCAGGCACAAGATGACACTCAAAATAAGTGAGGCTTACTAACACTCAGTAGTTGAGCTGAAACCTGTTACTTCTCAGGCTGGCAAAATAAGACCTCCTGACCTTCAGATAAAGGAGGTGAGACCACCTGATATAGAAGTTGAAAAAGACAGAACTCATGTACTTAATAAAGGAGAAGAATCCTGACAGAAGGAAGAAGTGCACCCTTGTGACACAGGTGTGGGAGGTAAGAGCTCCTGATACTCAAAGTACCTGAGATCCCTGAAACTGACTTGGGGAGACAAATCCTTACGCTCAGGTGGAGGAGAGATCCCTTGTCATTCAGCTCTAAGAGGGGAGACCTCCTGACATGCAGGTAGCAGAGATAAAAATTTCATGGCACTCAGATAGTTGATATTACTGAGGTCTGCTTATATTCATTAAGGGAAAATAAAGCTCTTGCTTAATAGGAAGGGAAATAATATAACTCAATACTCAGGGAAGGGAGTTAAATCATCCTGCTACTCAGATATGAGAAATAAGGTCCTGTCACTCCCTGGGAAACAAAGATGAGATGTCCTGGCTCCTTTGGGACCCTCGTGTAGAGAACGTGACAGTTCTTGATAATCAGGTACATGAGATGAGACCCTGGACATTCCTCCAGAGAAAGTGAGACGTCTTGACAATAAGGGAAGAGATGGGAGATGGGAGAGATGCCTGACACACAGGTAGGGGAAATGAGACTTTGCAACATTCAAACAGGAAAGAGAAGATATTCTTACACTCCAGTAGGGGGATGAGACCTCGTGGTCACTTAAAGAAAAGAGATGGAACCTCTAGACGTACAGCTGAAGAGATGAGGCCTGCCAGGTAGAGACAAGATCTCCTGACACTCAGGTGGAGGAGAGAAAGTGCCTCGACACTCGGTGTGGGAGATAAGACCTCCAGACAACCGAGAAGGGGAGAGAAAAACCTCCAGACACTCAGGGAGATGACGTGAGAACTTTGGAAACTTTATTCTTACAGAGAAGATAAAAGCTCATGCTATTCAGGCAGGGAGGTGAGACCATACTCACTAGAGGACAGGAGACTCTCTGGCAGTTGGGGTGGGGGGCAGGGGAGTGAGAGCCCCAACACTCCAGTGTGGCAGCTGAGACTTCAGAATACTCCTATAGGTGAGATGTAGCCCCTTGACATTCAGGTAGCAGATATAAGACATCTTGATCCTCAGGTAGAGAAGATACAACAAGGGGATACCTGGAAGGAAAGAGAAGTCCTCGTGTTCAGGGAGAGATGATAGCTCCCTCATCCTCAAGTAAAATATATGAGACCTACTGCTAATCCAGTTACAGGGGATGTAACCTCCTGAAAGTTATTTGAGATGAGAAAGTATGACATTCAGTTACATACTCAGGGAAATCATCTGATAATTTGAAAACACAACACTCAGGAAGAAGTGATAAGATGTCTTGATACTCAATAGAAGAAGTGGATCTTGTGATACTCATACAGGTGAGATGCAACCTCTTGACACTCAGGTAGCCTGGCTGAGACCTTACACTCAGCGGAGGAGGTAAGACTGCCCTCATGCAGGTGAAGATGTGACCTCCTGACACTCCTGTGGGGGAGGTGAAATGTTTTAAAATTCAGGAAGATGCAGTGAGCATTTGCTACACTCTGGAAGGTGAGATGTTCTCCTAATGATCAGGTGGAGAAAACGATACTTCATGATATTCAGGTAGCTGTGATGAAAACTCCTGACATTCTCACTTAGGAAAAAACCCTTTGCTACACACAGATCACAGAAAGGAGGCCCGTAGACACTCATGCTGGAAATAGAAGACGCTACAATATTTAGCCATGGACAGAAAGGCCCTCTGAAGAGTGTGCTGATAGCAGGCACATGAAGATAGAAAGACAGTTTGCCCCACCAAAAGCTAATGATCTATTAATCTGCTGAACCTGACTCCTTTTAACCACTGATGTGTTGTACCATCTTGTCACGGAAGAGCTGAGCTGCTCCTTAATCCGGAGTCTGCAGTGCTTACAGCTCGCATTAGGGGCAGACCCCAAAGCTGCCCAAGGCCAGAAAGTTGGGTTACGAGGGACCTTGAGAGAGTCACTAGGAATGAAGACCCTGGGCTGGGGATGGGGAATGGGCTGCACAGAAGGCCCCCACCGTCCTGGGGGTGTGGGAGCCTGTGTAGGAAGTCGGGGAGTCACTTCAGCACAAACCAGCTAAACAAGGGGCTCCTGCCTGGCCCGACTGCGGGGGGTGGGGTGGAAAGTCACCTGCTGATTGGCTGAGAGGCCACGGAGCTCTGTGAGGTCACTGGGCTTGCAAGCCAGGCAGGGGCAGGAGTATGGGCGAGATGCTGCCAACTGCCGTTCTGCTGGTCGTGGCAGCGTCCGTGGTCGCCAGAGATAACAACACGTGTGAGTAAGTGTCAGGGGCCCCTCGGGGAGGGGAAGCGTATCTTCTGAATGGCAGGTCTCACCCTGACTCCCTCTGTCCAGGGCTCAGGGGAGGGAGGCTCAGCTTGGGCCTTTGACGCCCCTAGGTCTCACAGCTCCTGTCACCCACACCCCAGCTCCGACTCTCCCCGCTCCCAGAATCTGGGCCCCAAGTTGCTCACAGCTTCCTCCCCAGACAGACCCCTCAGCTCCCAGGGCTTCCGCAGCACCTAGGTCCGTGCCCCCTGCTCCCGCAAGGACTGACCCACTGCCTGTCAGACGCCAGGTCCCGATTGTCAGGAGCCCCTGTCCTCCCACAGACAGCTGAGACATCCCAACCTGCGAGTGGCCCTGAGATACCATCTTGTCACGCCTCTCGCACCTCCACCCAACTGTAGGCTCTCTCACCCCCAGGGTACCCCACAACATCAACAACTCCCCAATTATGCGGGGCCTCCCACCTGCGACCAGCTCCTAGAGCTCCTATCCCTGGGCCTCCGCTGCTCCCAGTGCACCCCCATGCCTGTGGTCCCGGCACCTTCTCTCCCGTCACTGTCTAACCCAGCCCTGCAGCCCCAAGACCCCTTTGGTCACGTGGCTCTTCTGAGTCTCCCACCTAAGATTGGCTCTGCAGACCCCAGGCCAGCACATTCTGTTCCCAGATCCCTGACCCATCCCCAGCCAGCATCCCGCTCCACCCAGGGACCTGCCACCCCTCAGGCCTCCTCTTGCCTCCCTTCTAAACACACCTGCAAGACCCTAGGAATCATAATGCCTCAAACCATCTCCTGGAGCTTGTGCTTCCCAAATAGCCTGGACGTCTCCATTTTCCCTGCCCCACGTCCCTACCTCCCCCGTTGTGCAGCTACAAGGAGAGGCTGTGCCTGCACTTGGTTTGAACTGTGCCCTGGTCTCTCCTCAGTGGTCCCTGTGGGTTACGGTTCAGGCAGAACCCACAAGGTGGTATCCGAGTTGTCGGAGGGAAGACTGCACAGCAGGGGGCCTGGCCCTGGATCGTCAGCCTCCAGATCTTCACGTACAACAGCCACAGGTACCACGCGTGTGGAGGCAGCTTGCTGAACGCACACTGGGTGCTTACTGCTGCTCACTGCTTCGACAGCAAAAAGTACGTGTGGGAATGCACAGAGGGCGGTCTTCAGAACGGTCCTTCTCAGAAGGGACATTCTCCAGGGAGCTGGGCGCAAAGTCCACCTGGTGCTCCAGGCCAAGTGCAGGCCGACTGGGGGGCTGACACAGACCCTTGCTGGCGCAAGGCCCTGAGGGTCACTGTCGCCAGGGGGTTCTGTGCAGCCAGCCCATCAGTGAAAGTGACCTGGCTTACCTTTGTGCCCACAGTAAAGTGTATGACTGGAGACTGGTGTTTGGCGCAAAGGAAATTTCGTATGGGAACAATAAGCCAGTGAAGGCGCCTCTGCAGGAGAGATATGTTGAGAAAATCGTCGTTCATGAAAAATACAACCCTCTGACAGAGGGAAACGACATTGCTCTCTTGAAGATCACCCCTCCCGTTACATGTGGGCGCTACATTGGGCCGGGCTGCCTGCCCCAGTTTAAGGCGGGCCTCCCCAGAGGCCCCCAGATCTGCTGGGTGGCTGGCTGGGGATACATAAAAGAGAATGGTGAGTACGGGAGGGGCTCCCCAGGGGGGACACCGGTCGTCACTCTCCTGGTGGTCTCTGTGGCGCAGCCGTCATATGTTGGTGCCAAGCTGAGCGACTTCGAGTTCTCTTCATGGCCTGTTGTTGTGCCCTGTCATGCCTGGGCAATGGAGTGAGCAGAGCTGGGTCCCTGTCCCAGGTCACATGGTTGGGGCCCTGCTGCATGCAGGCATGAGTAGAGCATGGCATTGTTCAGAATGGGGTCAAGGCTGTGCCTGTGTTTGGCGTCTGGAGCCCGAGCTGTTGGATTCTGGAAATTGGATGCATTGCCTGAAACAGTATTTGGAGAAGAGCTCTAGATGTGGTTTCGTGGCCATGGGGAGTACCTTCCTCTCTCTGGGCCTTGGTTTCCTCATCTGTAAATGGAAGGGCTAGATCAGATGGTCTCCAAGCTGAACGTTTCCTGATGTGTGAGATTCCAGGGCCCAGCCCTCCTATTCCCAAGGGCTTCCTTTGTCACTGTCAGCAGCAGCCTCCCAGGGCACTGCTCCCACTCTTGTCCAGTCATAGCACCCAAATCCATCCTGCTCGTCTACGTGGCTTGAAGTGTTCTCTGCAGCCTGGGAGGGGAACCGGCCGTGGGTGTGGTTTTCTGTAGGTCATGGGTATTCTAGTACCTCAGGACCCTTGGAGCTGTCCAGTGGGTCCCTTTCCATTTGAGACAGGTGTCTCTAGACCTCTGTCCTTGACCAAGCTGTCTGCCTCTTCCCTGACTCCCAGATCTGTCAGCCACCCAACACTTCCTAGCCCACTTGACGCCAGATGAGCAGTGGGTAAGTGGGGAGATCTCTTCCGCACCAGACGCGGTTCACAGAGTGTCACCTGGAAGAACAGTTATGGTTGTCCCAGGGCTGTGGCTCCATGTCCCAGACACCCTTCTTCACATACTTTGAGCCTAGAGGCACTGTTTATCCCAGAAGCAATAAGTTACCCCCTTAAGTGGCAGCAAGGTTTTGCCGTTAGGGCAAAGACCAAGCAGGACTGTTTCTGTGCATGACCTGTGCTTTTAGCCTTCTGTAAATGGTTGCATGAATTTTTATCCAGTTACAGTAGGGTTGTGAAGATGTGACTGAAACTAAGTTAGCTCTCAGTCTCTCCTTTTCCTTGATAATGAAAATTTAGGCTTCCCAATTCAAGGCAATTTAGTCATTTGGGGTTTAAAACTCAGTGTTTTTTTTGGTAACAAAAAAATCAATAATTTCAGGATTCTTCTCTTATTTCATTCTCCCAGAGGTTGATCTAAGCTTCTGGCAGATTTGTCACTTTTCCTGTCCTTCAGAGAAAGGAGTCTCATCCCAGCTGTCCTTGTCTTAATGGGCCTTTGCTGGCATGTGGCCAACCCTTCCTGGCCTGGGGTGCGACCTCTGCCCCAGCTGCCAATGCCCACGGTGCTGCCATGTGCTCTGCATTGAGGACACGCGTTCTTCTGCCCACCCATCCGACCACCTCCACAGCTCTTGGGGCTCCAGCAGCCCCTGGAAAGCTGATCTCACGGCCCCTACCGCCACCCCACATTTGCTATCCTGTTGCTCAGGAGGATTTTAGGTTCCCAGCTACATCTTGGATGTCATGCAAGACCTTTTCTGTTCTGGAATTCCCCTAAACTTAATGGGATCTCTCTCTCTCTCTTTTTTTTTCAAACGCATCCCCAACTCCAAGCCCATGTTTCAAAGAAACCCCAGGCTCCAAAGTCCTGTGATTCCTTCAGACCTTCCTTGTTCTACCTCTTCCTTGAACTCATCTGCTTTGGGGCAGGAAGAGCTATCCTAAGGTATTGCTTCTTTCCCATTGACTTTTGAGCTCCTGCAGGCTTTTTAGCATCTGATAGTTAAAGCCAAGGTGTTGGGACTGAGAAAACCCTTTTCTGTTTCAAGACAACTGGCTCTTCACGATGGAACCCATGGCTTTCAAGGCTATGGGCTCTGCCATAGATTTAAAAAGACATACTAATGGTTAACAAGCCAGGATTCTTACCACTGTTGTCCCAGTGTTACCCACCCCAAGAGCAGTGCAAGTACAAAACTCTCACTGCTGCTTGGATGGTAAGCAAAGGTGGGGGGGAGAAGAGATTGAAGAGCAGGACCAAAGCCCAGCAAACACGCACGCAGCAGCCACTTACCAAAGCCCACCACGCCGTCTCGCCGTCTCGCCGTCTCGGCCCACGCAGCCGTGTCTGGGTCTCCCCTGCGTCAGGCTGCTCCCACGTGTACTTCAGATGATGTCAGACTCATCCGCTAGGCTGGGGGCACTGCTTTGGAAGAGGCCAGAGCAGCTGCTGCTGTGGGGGACCTCTGTCTGCAGGACCCCTTGATGAAGAGGGGTAGCTGCACTGGTTCTCCGCCCTGCCTAAGCCAGACGCAACGCTGGCTGCCTGAGCGGCAGCAGGCCGGGCCTTCCTGACCCAAAGGCCACCACAGAGTGTCTGGGGCTGTCAAGGGAGTTCTGACTCTGCTTCGGGGCCATTTCAGGCACCATGTCCCAGCCAGGTCTGCCTGTGTGGAGGCACTGGATCTTCTCAGCACAGATCTGAGGCGCAGGGAGGCCTCGCCAGCCCAGCTTCCGCCGATCCTGACCACAGCTTGAAGTTTTCTCTGCAGCCTGGGAGGGGAACTGGCGGTGGGTGTGGTTTTCTGTAGGTCATGGATATTCTAGTACCTCAGGGTCCTTGGAGCTGTCCAGTGGATCCCTTCCCATTCAAGACAGGTGTAGCTGCCTCTCTAGACCTCTGTCCTTGACCAAGCTGTCTGCCTCTTCCCTGACTCCCAGATCTCTCAGCCACCCAACACTTCCTAGCCCACTTGACGCCAGATGAGCAGTGGGTAAGTGGGGAGATCTCTTCCGCACCAGACTCGGTTCAGAGTGTCACCTGGAACAACGGTTATGGTTGTTCAAGCTGAGCAGAGGAGTCCTGATGGGAGATGAGAAGCAGGGAGGGAGACATGTCTGGCTAGACTGTGGGGAGTGAAATGGTGTCTCGGACTTGAGTCAAGAGAGAAATTCTGGACCCCAATCCCAGCCCTGCCACATCCCCACTGTGACCTGGGTGGGTGGCACTCTAACCTCCTGATCCAAAATTGGAGCCATAGCACCATGTGATGCATAGTGAGTGCTTATAGCACATGCTAGTTGTTGATGCTACGACAAACATCCATCATCCCTCACCTACCATTCAAATGTGTTCCCACGTGCCATCCACCCCCTCTGTCCACCTGTCCACATACCTCCACCCTTCCTCCTGCCCTTCCTTCCTCCCACCCTCTCTCCTCCCCACACATCTCTGTCTCTACCTGCATTCCCGTCTCTCCTCTTCTCTCTCAGTTGTGTGCTCTCTTCCCTTCAGGACGTATCAGGAGAAGCAGGGGCTTTGACTGGGACCTGAGGTTGAACTGGAGGAGCCTTACAGAGGATGGGTTCAGGGAGGGGTGGAGGCTGGGCTCTCTTCCGTGTCATCCACGATCACTGACCACTGAGTGGCCTGGCTGTAGCCCCCAGGCCATCCCCTGTACTGCAGGAAGCACGTGTGGATCTCATCGACCTCGACTTGTGTAACTCGACCCAGTGGTACAATGGGCGCATCCAGTCAACCAATGTGTGCGCAGGGTATCCTGAAGGCAGGATCGACACCTGCCAGGTAGCCTTCCTTCTGGTCCCTCTAGGACCTGAAAACACCTCTTTTTGGATCCCTGGCCTCCATTGTCTCCACTCCCCTGCCCAGGGCCCTGCTTCAGTGACTCCTTCCCTGGTCCCCTCAGCACCTACAGTCACAATGAAGGTGGCAGATGACACCCACTAGCTCTCCCTGCAAGGAACCAACCACCGTATTCAGCACTTTATCTCAACTATAACACACAGGACATGTTGCCCAAAACCCATCCTGAAGAGAATGGGTTTTACCCCTCTTGCCCAGAACACAAAGCATCCAAAGCCTCTCATACGCATGTGCTCATGTACGCAGGTAAAGCAACATGCATGGACACATGGGTTTGCTTATCTCCTCCCTACAAGGGAGCCATGAGAGTCCACACCCTTCTCACATTCCAACTGAAGCTGTTGGCACCACCTCAAACTTTACCACAACACTTGTGTTCACGGCAGCAGGAAACCATGTGACTGCAGAGAGTGTCCTCCCAGAGCCCTCTGGTCCTTCTGGGTGGGGAAAGAGTGGCTCAGGCAGGCAGTGACCTCTGTGTCCTTCTGGGCAGGGGGACAGCGGCGGGCCTCTCATGTGCAAAGACACCGAGGACAGTGCCTATGTGATCGTCGGAATCACAAGCTGGGGGGTGGGCTGTGCCCGTGCAAAGCGCCCTGGAATCTACACGGCCACCTGGCCCTACCTGAACTGGATTGCTTCCAAGATGGGTTCCAATGCCCTGCATGCGATTCAGCAGGCCATCCCTCCCCGCCCCAGTGCTCGACCGCCCTCGGCCCAACCCCTCCACGCCCACCCTGCCTCTGCTCACCCTTCTTGGTATTTCCAGCAACCTCCTCGGCCACCTGCACCCCAACCACCCGCCCATCCCCGACCTCCCGCTCAGCATCTGCTCCCATCCCCGTCTCCCAGTAAACCTCCCCAAGCACTTTCTTTTGCCAAGCGCCTACAGCAACTCATAGAGGTCCTGAAGAGGAAGAGGTATTCTGACATAAAGAACTATTACGACACAGAGATGGCAGAAATCCCAGAACTGACCACGGCCTCCTGATCTGACCACGTTCTCAACTGACCCAGTGAGCCCTTTACTCCTGAGAAAAAAGAAAGATGAAATAAATAAATGAACATATATATATTACACATACATATATATGTATCTATATACACATGTATATACATGAAGAGATGCTTTCTGGACTTTTTCCTATTTGCCCTTCCCAACCCAACTCAAATCCTCCCCCAACAAGTCTATCTTCCCTCCTTCATGCTCCAATAAGGTGGAATTGTTTGTACATTAGTGTCAATTGTGTTTTTAAAAATATTTTTAATGCTGAAATAAGGTGACCTGGGGCCATAAGCCAGGTATGGTCTTTATTTCACACTTAGTGAAACTGAAGGTGTTAAAAATAAGAGAGCTGTCTCTGCACATGCAAATCTGAGGGTGGGCCCTGCAGGCAGCTGCTGTGAGGCGAGCTGACTAGGAAAGAAGGGGTGTGGGTCCACATTGCGTTCCCTCAGGAGGCCATGTTCTCCTGGTGGCATTGAGAGACAGACCCACAGAGAGGTTCTGCATGGAGGGTTGGCACTGGATGGACAGCCACACAACACCTGTCCACCACCAAACTCAATTTGCATGTGGCTTCTTGGTGGCCAGTTGAACATTGCCTCGTCAAGTTCATTACTGGCCTATGGGTAAATCTTACTAGTTCCTGGATTTGAGCAAATTAAAATGTTATTTACTAAAGCTATTGAGAAATAGCAATGGGAGCTACGTTTTAGATGCCTCTGAGTGAGTTTTGAACGGCTTCCTTATGATTTGGGATTATTTAAGATCTTCCATTGCAAACTGGTACAGAAACCAGTTTGAGCCATTTATGTGGTAAGGATGCAAAGGTGTCACACAGAGGCAATAGGAAAAGCCTGAAGCAGACACTGAGAATGGCAAGGAGCCCAGGCAAGGGGTCCTTAGTCTGAAGTTTTCCTAGAGGGGCTCCTTGAGGGGTCCTTAGTCTGAAGTTTTCCTAGAGGGGCTCCTTGAGGGGTCCTTAGTCTGAAGTTTTCCTAGAGGGGCTCCTTGATACTCAGTCTAAGTGGCAGACCCTCACCACCCCACCCCATGCTGCAGTCAGCTCTCAACTGAACTGTTCACATCTGTCTCCAAATTCCTGGGAAGGAAATTTTGATGGGTTCAGGTCAACTGCCCACTCTGGTCAGGAAGTAAATCAAACTTGACATCTGGTTTAACCCCTCATGGGATTAAAGATGACAGGTCTCAGAAAGGAAGAAAAGCCCGGTTCCTGGCTGAGCAGTTGCTGCAACAAGCATCCACTCACCTGTCTGCTCACCAAGATGTTTGGGTTCGAGTCAAGTGCAAAGTAGTCCTGTGTGCCCTGGTTACAAAGACAGATTGCAGAGAAAAGGTGCTATGGCAGACAGGAGGAACCCCAGTGAGAAAGCCTGAGGGATCAGTCATTTTTCTGCTAGGGCTGAAAGACTGATGAAGCAGCCAAGAGTCTTCCTCTTCGGATTCATTGGTCGGCCTGGGTTCAAACAAATTCCCCACTCTACTCCTTCTCAGCTCTGTGCTTGGGAAGATGTGCCAGCCAGCTGTGTGATCATGAAATAAAAAGGACAGGTGGGGTGTGGTGGCTCACACCTGTAATCCTAGCATTCTGGGAGGCCAAGGCGGGAGGATCACTCAAGGTCAGGAGTTTGAAACCAGCCTGAGCAAAAGCAAGACCCCATCTCTACTAAAAAATAGAAAGAAATTAATTGACCAACGAACATATATAGAAAAAGTTAGCCGGACATGGTGGTGCATGCCTGTAGTCCCAGCTACTCAGGAGGCTGAGGCAGAAGGATCACTTGAGCCCAGGAGTTTGAGGTTGCTGTGAGCTAGGCTGATGCCATGCCACTCTAGCCTGGGCATCAGAGAGATACTCTGTCTAAAAAAAAAAAAAGAAAGAAAGAAAGAAGGAGGACATGAGAAACATTCAGAGCAGGGCTCGACACACTGTAAACGCTCATAAACGTAGGCTGTCATTGAAGAGCCAGTTGATGCTGGTGGATAATCTCATGCTTATCTGCCATGAGCGCTTTGGTGCCCACTGATTTTCCACTTATGATCCCTGAAATGCGTTGGCCCCACAGGAGGGCTTGCACAGTGGTCTGAATGGCCTATACCTCTTTAGTGTAGTAACACTTGATTAAATTTAAAAATTCTATTTGCCTTGGCTAAGAGCTGGCATTGCTGAAATTGGAGTTTGTTGCACTTTGGGCTCTCTCTCCTAAATCCAGTTTCTTAATCTCTCTACTGGGTATATAATCTTTGTACCCAGGTGTCAGACAGTCATCATCCTCTAAATACTCAGTAAACAAAATGCAATGCCTTGATCTCAGAGCAAGGGAGAAGACTACTGTCCCTCCACAGAAACATTGTAAAATAATCAAAAACTTTGTTAAAACTGTGGAAAATAGTGAAAGGTTTACCTCAGTGGGAATAAAACCCACAGAAATTAGTAACTTAAAATTATAGAAAAGTTTTGTGACATTTTTGCTTGCTCTTGCTTCACCCCCTCACCAACCTGATGGTGGTCCTGAAGACAGTAGCACACTTTCCCAGTATGGGACCTCGGTCCCTGGTTGTAGGGAGAGCAATGCAGACCTTATTTACAAATTATTGTGTTTATCTGTTCTAATCTGTCACAAACTATCTGAAAGACTGATATGAGGCACTTGTCTGTTTTGCCTAACTACAAAGTCACTCAGGGTAGAAAAGTATCAGGCATTGCTCAAAAGCATTTTGAGGTGACCAAAAAACCCACAGCTCCCTAGGACAAATTAATATGGTTAAGACATACAATGGGCTACTGAAAGCATGGGAGGAAAATCTGGGAGAGAATTTCTTTGGGAAAGTAGGACATTCAAAAGCACCTGTGTATACTGGGGATTCCACATGTCATGCACATATCTGGTGCAGGGCACGTGTTTAGGAAAGACTGGAGAAGACCCTAAGCTTTTACCTCTGGATGATCTCTAGGTTTAGGGCAGGCAACAAGTGAAAACTAAGGCAGAGTTGTAAACATCCTTGCTAGGTGTTGAAAGAGAGCCCCCGCAGAAAGCCAATCTGCATCCTGAAAGATGGTGGTGAGGGGGAACCCTTCCAACAGGCAGAGCTTCAGGCAACGCGACGGGTCATACACACTGTGTAGAGACAAGCAGCCTGAGGTCGGGGCTTGTGGGTAGTAGTGAGAGGCTCAGCTGGTTGGTTGTGGGCCTGAAAGGCACAATATAAAAAAAAATTAGGTATAAGAAAGTTTGTAGGACTGTAAATACATATTATTTGTCAAAAATTCTTTTTTTGAGACTGGTTCTCAGTTTGTCACGTGGGCTAGAGTGCAGTGGTATGATGATAGCTCATGGCAACCTCAAATTCCTGGGCTCAAGTGATTATTCTGCCTCAGACTTCAACTCCAGCTAATTTTTCTATTTTTTGTAGAGACAGGGTCTTGCTCTTGCTCAGGCTGGTCTTGAACTCCTGGCCTCAACAATCCTCCTGCCTCGGCCACCAAAAGTTCTAGGATTATAGGCATGAGCCACTACTCCTGGCCTGTTTGTCAATTTTATTTTATTTTATTACTTTTATTTTTATTTTATTTGAGACAGAGTCTTGCTTTGTTGCCCAGGCTAGAGTGAGTGCCATGGTGTCAGCCTAGCTCACAGCAACCTCAATCTCCTGGGCTCAAGCAATCCTCCTGCCTCAGCCTCCCGAGTAGCTGGGATTACAGGCATGTGCCACCATGCCCGGCTAATTTTTTCTATATATATTAGTTGGCCAATTAATTTCTTTCTATTTATAGTAGAGACGGGTCTCGCTTTTGCTCAGGCTGGTTTCGAACTCCTGACCTTGAGTAATCTGCCCACCTGGGCCTCCCAGAGTGCTAGGGTTACAGGCGTGAGCCACCGCACCTGGCCAAGAATCGTTGTTTTGTAGGTTAATGACCACCATAGGGCATCACTGTAGAAGGTGTGCTAAACAACCAAGTGGGCAAGATGAGCTGACCAGCAGATGTCAGCCAGCCTCTGTCCTTGTTCACCCAGGGCTCGCTCAGTGGGCTCTCAAACAGAATGGCCATAGTGGTAGACTTGGAGGCTATATACAGGCCCCAAAGCACGTGCTCCCTTTTGCTAAGGCTGATCCACTAATGCTGCTGCATGTTCAACCTGCTAGCAACAGAGATCAACACTGAACACTGCTGATACAGAATCAACAGAGGATCCTGCAAAGTATCACCTCAGACTAAGACTTCTACTCCACAGCCTAGAAAGTGCAGTGGTGAGCACATGATTATCGGGTCCACTAGACACCATATTGTCCAGAAGCTACTTGTCTGACAGAGTAGTGGAAGGCCCTTTTTAATGGATATTTATTATTTTTTTGTACTCATCTGGATTTTTGCTTACTGGAATCACTTTATTTTGTATGCACATATATAAAATTGCAAACATTTCTTTTCAAAGTACATTTTCTTTTTCTTTCTTTTTTGCTGGCTGCTGGGAGTTTATTTTCCACTTGGTGCAAGGCAAACAGCTGCAGTGTGTCAAGAATGCTTGCTTGTGGCCTGGACAGTAAAGAAGGGGCCCTTAGGACTTCCCTTTTTGGTGTTTGCCATCTGATAATAAGATGCTGAGGGGTCCTGAGAAGAAGCTCTTGCCAGGGAGACCGGCTGGTACAGAAGGTCAAAGCACATTTCCTAACTACTTATTATTGATTATTACATCTTGACTTTTCTATAACACATGTATTGATTTGTATTATTAATCTTCTATGTGAAATTCTTAACTGTCCTATTAATTCTAAAAATGTGTAGCTTCTGTTTCACTAAGTAATTAACTATACTATCAATGAATAATGAGGCATACTCATCTGCATTTTCACCTATTTTTCTCAGAATAAAAAAATTAATAAATTATGGCATAGAAATATTTTAACAAACCATACAGTAGATAAAAATAAGGATCCACCACAAAATAATGATAGCATCCAATTAAAACCACAGGAGAAAATAAATATCCATGAGACTGTGCTGACATAGATAGTCAGATAGGAAAATAAGCAAGTGGGGAGAAGGGCATCAGGACCAAGGCAGGAGGGAGAGGTCAGGGGCGCTGGGCAGGGGCAAGAGGTTGTAAGTGAGAGGTCATGGGTGCTGAGGCAGGGGTGAGAGGTCGGGAGTGCCGCACTGTCAGTCAAACCACGCCGGGTGGGCAGGGCTGTGGACTGGAAGGCCCTCTTAACGACAAGAGCTGAAGTGCCAGCTTGGAGATGGTATCCTGTAAGGACAGGGCCTTCAAGATGCCATAAACAGCTCAATACTCATGTGGTTTTGTGTCCCCAACATGTCCAGTAACAAAGGAGTGGATATAGGAGTGCCCTGCTCGCCACCACTCCCAGTGACACACTTGGGGAATCTGGGCTTCCTGTCTTCAGCTTTAGGCTCTGTGAGTTGAGGTCTTGGTCTATGGGAGTAGGGGAATATTCCCAGCAAGTGACACAGTAAGAGTTTCATTAAATACAAAGATATGGCTGCTCCCTGGATACTCCAGGATGTGCTATGCTAGTAAACTGGCAAAGACAGGAGTCAGCATTCTGCAAAGAGGTCACTGACTTTGATCATCCTTAGGATGAAAGGGTGCTGCCACGTAATAGAGGCAGGGACTAATGCATTTGGTGCTCAGGCGATCCATGCTACCTCTTGGTACCGGCATGTCCAGCTGTAACTACATAAGTACAATAACCACAGCCTCATAAACCCTAACCCTAACCCAGTAAGCAAGGACTCAGACCTCTCAGACAAGAGCAGCAGGATCGACCCACCAAGCAGACCACCTAGACCAGCATAAGTGCTAGCCGGAGGATGGGAGATGATAAGCATCCATGTTCGCACAGGGTCCACCTACAACAGCAGCGGCTATGGCTTGTCCATCCCCATTGACCCTCTTCTGGGACATTTCCCCAGAATTGTGGCCAGGCAGAACCCTGGGACAGCGTTGCCTGAATGGAATGAACTTTGAGCATGTGGCTCTCAGCAACATAAGGGTGGGTGGCTGTGGATGTTGTTGGCATAAAATTTGCCTCAACATTTGTCCCCTAGTTGGTCTGAGTGTTGACAGATAAAATTCAAAGATGGCTGGGGGTGGTGGCTCACACTTATAATCCTAGCACTTTGGGAGGCCAAGGCAGGAGGATCACTGGAGGCCAGGAGTTCAAGACCAGCCTGGGTAACATAGGGAGATTTTGTCTCTACAAAAGAGTGAAAAATTAGCCTGGTGTGGTGGTACACACCTGTAGTCCCTGAACTGGGAGGATCACTTGAGCCCAGGAGTTCGAGGTTACAGTGAGCTATGATTGCACCACTGCACTCCGGCCTGGGTGATACAGTGAGACCCTGTCTCCTAAAATAAAACAAACAAACAAACCCTCATAGCTGCCCTTTTCCCAAGAGTTGACCTTGCTAAAACAGGGGCAACTTTGCCCTGGCTATGAGCCACCCCCTCCATCTCACACAAGGATGACTGGCAAAACAAGCCCTGGTTTTGAGGTGGGGCCAACTCTGTGGGGCAGTTTGTCTTCCAGAGCTTACCTGGGATGTGGGGCAGGACCTGCTTCCAGCTGAGACCACAACTTTGCTTAGCTTCTTACCTCTAGCTCTACTGCTCCCCTTACTTTTCTTCTTCTTTTTTTTTTTTTGAGACAGAGTCTCGCTTTGTTGCCCAGGCTAGAGTGAGTGCCGTGGCGTCAGCCTAGCTCACAGCAACCTCAAACTCCTGGGCTCAAGCAATCCTGCTGCCTCAGCCTCCCGAGTAGCTGGGACTACAGGCATGTGCCACCATGCCCGGCTAATTTTTTCTCTATATATTAGTTGGCCAATTAGTTTCTTTGTATTTATAGTAGAGATGGGGTCTCGCTCTTGCTCAGGCTGGTTTTGAACTCCCCCCCTCGAGCAATCCTCCCACCCCGGCCTCCCAGAGTGCTAGGATTACAGGCGTGAGCCACCGCGCCCGGCCTACTTTTCTTCTTATGAGAGAACCACCCCAGTAAGTCATTTGAACAATTGGCTTCTCAGGCTCTGCTTCTAGGGAAGCTGATACAAAAGTTATGTAAAACTAATACTGATGGTGAATTTCATGGTATGTGAATTCTTTTCTTTTTTTTTTTCACTTGAGGAGACGAAAAGAGAAGTTCATTAATTTGCTGGCAAATGAGGATGTTGGCAGACTCCCATGCTTTTAAAGCAGGGGTCCTCAAATTTTTTAAACAGGGGGCTAGTTCACTGTTGCTCAGACCATTGGAGAGTACGCACTGTGGGCCCGGGACAAGTCGGCTGCTAAGCAGGACAGGCAGTGGTGGCAAAAACACCTGGTGGGCCAGATAAATGTCCTCAGCGGGCAGCATGTGGCCCGCGGGCCGTAGTTTGAGGACGCCTGAAAAAGGTTCTAATTCATCCCATCCTCAGCTAAGACAGTCTCGTGACCTCTGCCTGAGTTCATCCCATCTTTGGCTAAGACAATCTTGTGACCTCCACTCAGCCAATTCCCTTGAGCCATCTCCTGTGGCACAAAGAACACTCTCCTGCCCCTCCCAATCACTGGCCTGAGGCAGGAATACAGGTTTTAATTCTCAAAAAGGGTAAAGTGGTTTTGAAAAGACAGAAAACATTTTTGCCCCTTTTCAGGCCTTTTTCTCTGTTACACATTCCCCATTGTCAATTTTACCCTTCCATATCTATGGGAGGAGGGGTGATGTAGTCATCAATCTACTTCCTGCTGAATTGGGGCAACAATTTAAATGGAAGGTACAGATTATCAGGTGAAAAGGGGCATAAGAATTGTCTACCTTTGGTAGGATGGACCCAAGGTTTCACTTCTGACAATTTTAGCAAAGTGTAAGTTTGGGTCCCTTCCACTTCCCTGTTTCCAACTGGGACAGGGACCTTAAAGAGGCAAACTCACACATAGTGGTTAGCACCTCACCCACTCATTTTACATACTATTTTACTCCATTTTTTTTCAACTCATGGTTACATTACCATACTTACCTTGGGGTGCTAGGAAGGGTCTCTTACAAACTATTTCTTAGGGGTTTAACTTAAGCCTGTTTCTAAAGGGCTACCTTCATGCAGAGTAGGGTCAAGTGGCAATATCTCATCCTGCCTTAGAGGATGTAGGGCTTTGTTTATTTGGTGTGTTACCCCCGCTACAAAGGAGGGTCCTTTACCACTTGTGTGAAATGACCAGGGCTCCCTGGAGTGTGTTCCTGGATCCTGTTGACAATGGGGTGTCTACTGAGGCTGTAGGAGGAGGAGCTGATGAGCCATCTCTGTAGTTGTCTGTCCACGGCATCCATCATGATTCTCCATCAGCTCAGCCTCTTTCCCTGGGCTGAACCATGTGCAGGCTTGCTGAGGCCTGAACTTCAAAGTACAATGGCTGTCTTCTGTGTACTTCATCAGGCCCTGGTAGTCATCCAGCAGGAGCTTGGTGGTGCACTGCCTTCCTGCAGAGGTAAGCCTCTGCCACTTCTGAAATAAACCTTGGTGCTCATTCTGCTCGCCCAGATCTGCCTCTGGGGCCCACTGTGAAGAGTTTCTCAGCCTCTGCTTGTCTACGGCAGCCTCACTGCCACCCAGTCCCTCCCCCCAACCCCGTCTGGCTCATAGAGCACCAGGCACACGGCTGGTGCCAGGGACTGGCGTGGTGGGAGGGGGAAGAGGCCCCCCCTAGACTGCTTCTGTCCCTGCGGCCAGTGCCATTTGAATCCCCACTGTCAATTTTGCCCAGGGCGTCTGTGGGGATATTTGGAGGCAGGGGCCTCTGGGCCCCCTCCTTCACCATCTGAGTCCTGGACTTAAAAAAAAATAGCTATTTGCTTTCCTGGAAGCTTCCTGTCACCCAGAGTCCTTTATAATTTTGGGCAGTGTTCCTTTCAAGGTCTTTATTCTTTACAAAAAGTCAGTCTGGGTCAGCTTTTTCATCCATTTCTTTTGACTGTGTCAAAGGACCCTTCAGCTGTTCCTGCACATTCAAGCCCCTCTATGTGATATTGCTGAATATTGCCTGCCCTGGCTACGGGAGCCCTCTGGCCCAAATTGAATTTGCTGCCGGGAGAGACCATTCCAAACCCCGAGTCATAATTTACTGGGCCTGGGGTTGACAAGTTACTTCAGGGCATGCCCTTCAGCTCCTCCTATGGTGCCAAGATGGCAGCGGTGGCAGGCGTTCCTTCCCCCTTGCTGTGCACCACTCGCCTGCACCGATCCTCCCTCCTGCCAGGTCCGCCCCCAGGCTGTGGCCACACTGTGTGCCTTGCCCTGGCAGGCTGTGGGGGTTCTGGTGGGGGCGGGAGGATCTCATTTATCAAAAATCATACAAACACTGATCATTTTATGGACCATTAACAATGAGTTTATCTCAAACAGAGAGCTTGAGACTCACTATTTTAACTTTATAGTCGTAGGTTAACCATTTGAGCTCTGAATTTTCCTTGATATAATTTGCCTTTCAGTAAAAACTTGTGCACAAGAATTGGGCATCCTAGACCACCTGGCATGCCTTTGCACCATTTATACAAATACTTGCAAGTGGATGTGCCATAAACCAAGTGGGGGTCGTTCTCCTTGTCTTTCCTTTTTTAAAGGATTTGTTTCCCATTCTTATGTGGTCTAGTGTTTAGTGCAGTGGATCAGAGCATGCTGTTATGGGTAGGACTCCACAGTGTTTCACCACTGAGTTGTTCCCACCCTCTCACATATAACTCACGCTCTCATTTCTCTATAAACAAGTCAGTTTGGTTTCCCCTTTCCAAAAGCACAAAAAGGCCAAAATTGAGATTAATTTTGGGGTGAAGAGCCAATGGAGAAGACCCCTTAAAATACACCTCCAAATCAAAATTAGGATCCAAACAACAAATTCCTGGGAATAAACCAAGAAACATGAACCACCACTTTTCCTCACACTCCAGAGAAAGGAATTCCCAACACAATCAATCTAAAATGCCACAGCCTATCAATCAAATGGGAGATGTGGCTTCCTTATGTTGCAACAAAACTCATAAACAGACAACACAGGAGATCTTCAACACAAAAATGTCGGCCCTATCAAACGAATAAGAATTCAAAGGAGGCAAACGCCACCCCAAGTAAGCACCTCAAACGGTGCCTCAAACACCTTGCCACAGGGCTAGAAGGCTTACAAATGGGAATCCAAAGGGGATAAGCACCACGTCACCTCAACTGGAAGGTTCAAAGCCCTCCCCAAACAGGCAGCCTAGTCCCCCTGTTCCCTGGGAACTGCAAATGAGCTACGAATTCAAACCAGGTTCCCTAGTTCCCCTCAACCTCGTGACTTCCACCCCCCAAAGGCGCCTCAAAACAAATCTACAGGAAGGTATGAAAACCTCCTGAACAGGTGGAATCAGGGTCTCAGGGTGCCCCCCAGGGAACTTACTCAACAAATGGCCGAGGCTGTCCAGATGTTTCCCAGATCTATTTCCTTCTCCTCAACTCAGTTCAGGTTTCGGGGAGCTGCGTCTATTTCAGGGAGACAGAGATGGGAGTTCCCCAGAGCCAAAACAGATTCCGGCAACTGCTGGGGCCATCCCTTGCTTTCTCACCTCAAAAAGAAGCTGCTCCTACCTGCGAAGACCCATGGCTTTCACCCGGGGCTGCTCCCTGCCTCTTCCAGCAGTGATGGGGTGTCATTCCACTGGGGTACCGATGGGCCCACCCGGGGACCCCAAATTCTTTTACTGAAAGTTTGGCATTTGTCCCTGAGGCTGCATCAGAAAAACAAGGACAAGTGGTTTGAGGAGAAGGAAAAGAGGTTTATT
This sequence comes from Mirza zaza, assembly GCA_008750895.1. Lineage (NCBI taxonomy): Eukaryota > Metazoa > Chordata > Mammalia > Primates > Cheirogaleidae > Mirza > Mirza zaza. Next base: position 10,033 of record VSMD01045087.1, on the reverse strand, counting down.
AATTTGCTGGCAAATGAGGAGGTGTCCTTCGTATATGAATTCTATCTCAACAAACCTGTTATGTTTTAGAGAAATACTTATTAGTCATTTACAATAACTAACATTTTTGGCGTTTTCTCTAAATCCAACCTCATCAGGGTAATACATTCCTGGAAACCCCTGGTCACGTGAAATATCTTACACCGAACATGTAAGTATCACTAAAATAAAGGGGAAACATTTGTTCTTGAGCTCCCAATTTAATACTCTTTTTAAAACACCAATTTCCACTAGAATGGTCTCTATTACAGTAAATCAAGAATTAACCTGAGCTACCCTGTGACAGATCAAGGCAGTCTCCCTCATTAATGTGGTGGGTGATCTGCAAATTCTTTTGTGTCTTTTTGCTTAGTACATTTCAGACCTACAAAACACACACATATACTCAATGTTTGCATAAGTGAACCTTTACTGTAAAAAAGGAAACAATAAAAACAAAATAAATTAATGAAAACAATGCAATAGATGCACAAAATGATCGTAAAAATGTATGACCCAATCACAAGTACTGGAGAGGAGTGGAAGGTGGTGGACAGCTTTCCCGCAATCCTTGGGCTCCCACAGGGCACGACGTCCACCTATCCAGTGAAACAATGAAAGACTAGACAGCCTCCTATGCTGATATAGTTTTAAAGGAAGCTTTTTTTTTTTGAGACAGAGTCTCACTCTGTTGCCCGGGCTAGAGTGCCATGGCGGCAGCCTAGCTCACAGCAACCTCAAACTCCTGGGCTCAAGTGATCCTCATGCCTCAGCCTCCCAAGTAGCTGGGACTACAGGCATGCGCCACCATGCCCAGCTAATATATATATATATATATATATATATTTTAGTTGTCCAGCTAATTTCTTCCTATTTTTTTTAGTAGAGACGGGATCTTGCTCTTGCTCAGGCTGGTTTCAAACTCCTGAGCTCAAACGATCTGCCTGCCTCAGCCTTCCAGAGTGCTAGGATTACAGGCGTGAGCCACCATGCCCAGCAAGGAAGCTCTTCTTAAAGTTAATTTCTTGTAATCCAAGTGGGTGTACCTGTGGTGTAGCTGTATTGACCCCTGATTTTACCAATGCTTGTGTTTTACTAGGCTAGACCTGTTACCTGGTTTTACTTAGCTCCAATGGCAAGCCTATTCCTGTGATCTCACCCTCACCTAGAAGAACTCCTGAAGTAGAGTCTCGAAAATCTGGAATGAATAGCTGTCTGCTCGAGAACATTTTAAAATAGATGGTTGGACAACTAAAGTGGGAAAAGGATGGGAGATCATGTGGGAAAAGGGTGGGGGCCCCAGAGGCTGTGGGGGTGGGAAGAGGGCTAACCACTACCTCAGAAGAAGCATAAGGAATAGTCAGTCCCTGAGGTCAGTTTTAGGAAGAAAGAAACCAATGACCTAAATTTGCTTTTATTAAAGAGACACCCGAGCATGTTCCCTGATTCTCTTCACTGTCTACCCTGGGGAGTAGGGGTTGGGGAAGGTGTTAACGACACTGATTCCTAATTCTGCTTCACGGAGGTCTAGTGTGGACCTCTTACACCTGGTCCAGAGAGTTTACTGTGCTAACCTCATCCCTGTGTCATGAGCCAGGCAAATGGGATGGGCAGATTTACAGGAGGTAGAACGAGGCATGGCCTGGAGAGTGTCTCCATTCGGAAATGGAGGTTGCTGAAGGGAAGGGTATTTAGAAAGGGGCCCCAGCCCCAGCTCATCAGCTGTGAGGAGAGGCCGCCTCCTCTGAAGGGCTCTCGGTGCTGCCACTCTGCTCCTGGTCTGGCACATCTTCCTCCTTCTCCTCCAATTTGAAGTTCTGTAAACAAGGTTTCAGGTGAGGCCTGGCCCTGGATTTGTGCAGCTGTATCCCTGACACATTTAGGGTGGCAAATGCAGGCAAGAGCTACTACCCTGGGTTATAGTCCATTATTTCCGAAGAGAAGTCCTGTTTTTTAATATCCCATCTGAAACATGGACCTGACTTACCTCGAGCTCCTGCAAAACCTCGTCCATGAAATCCTGGGAGTTCTGTTTGTAAGACACAGCTAATCGAATTGCATCATTGAAGAGCTGGGGGATAAAGCAGAGATGGTGGGCCCCACCATGAGTCCATATAATACTCCACCTCTAAAATCAGCAAGCTCACCCCTCAACTCACCTTCTTTCCATCACCCTCTCCCACCTCCCTGCTATACACATCCCCTCACCGTCCCTGTTCTCTCCAACACGCCTGCAGCCAACCCTTCTCTTCACAGCTCCCCTGGTAACTGTACCACCTAGTGCCCCAACCTCACGAGATGACCTCTGCAGTCTATCATACCTTCACGACATTCGTACCATCAGCAGCTGAGACAAAGTACAGGGGCAGAGAAAACTTCCTGGCAAAACTGAAGTTTTTTTGGGTCACCTTTATGTCTGCTGTAGAGAAAATATAGGAAATTGGCCTGTCCATCAAGGGAAAGAGAGAGGAGTTTGGAGGGTGAGTCACTGGAGGCCCCTGTTCCAAAAAGTGGGATAGACAGGGATGATCAAGGAACATGTTCTAGAGAGTTCAATAAATACGGATCTGTGTCCTGGGAGAAGGGCAGGTTGGCTCAGTTGGCATCTTTGCAAGGAAAGGAGCAATGCAAACCACCACACCTTGTATCTTGGGAAGGAGGACTGATCACTGATGGTTACCCCCTCCCCCGCCAGGAGAGGAGAAAATGTGGGGTGGTGGGTCCCCCGTGAATTGCTGACACACAGGTAAAGGATGGCCCCACCATCAATTTTATTGGCCACTACGATGCATGGGATCTCTGGCCTGAATTCCCGAAGCTCTGTATACCAGGTGCTCAGGTTCTTATAGGTGACTTTCCTCTGTACATCGAACACCTGCAAAGGGCGAAGGAAGGAAGATAGCTCAGGTATGTCAGTGTGTCTGCATTCTTCTTCCAGGTGACTCACATACCTAAGCAGGTGAGAATGGGCACATGCCAGTCTTGGGGACTCAGACACATGCTCTGAATTGCAGTCCCTCTCACCACAGAGGCTGAGCCTACCCTTCTCAGGGAAGCAGCGCCCTGGAACCTCTAGACCCAAAAGTGTTTTTAAAAATCTTATTCCTTTTTTGGCCAGGAGCAGTGGTGGCTCACACCTGTAATCCAAGCACTCTGGGAGGCCAAGGCAGGTGGATGGCTAAAGGTCAGGAGTTTAAAACCAGCCTGAGCAAGAGGGAGACCCCGTCTCTACTATAAATAGAAACAAATTAATTGGCCAACTAAAAATATATAGAGAAAAAAATTAGCCAGCATGGTGGTGCATGCCTGTAGTCCCAGCTACTCGGGAGGCTGAGGCAGCAGGATTGCTTGAGCCCAGGAGTGTGAGGTTGCTGTGAACTAAGCTGACACCACGGCACTCTAGCCCGGGCAACAGAATGAGACTCTGTCTCAAAAAAAAAAAAAAATCTTATTCCTTTTTCGTTATCTTACATTTAATCTTATTTACCTGCTTTAACAACTATAAATAAAATCAACTTAATAATCAATATAATCTGTTAAAAATTGTCAAACTTTTTTTTATTTTTGCTTAAATTGTTCTAAAACTCCCTTGTAATAAATACCAATATTTCTAGAGTTTTCCTTTTTTTTCCTTTAGTCTCATTCTGTTGCCCAGGCTAGAGTGCCGTGGCATCAGCCTAGCTCACAGTAACCTCCAACTCCTGGGCTCAAGCAATCCTCTGCCTCAGCCTCCCAAGTAGCTGGGACTACAGGCATGTGCCACCATGCCTGGCTAATTTTTTCTATTTTTGGTAGAGACGGGGTCTTACTCTTGCTCAGGGTGGTCTCAAACCCTAGCTTAAACAATCTGCCTGTCTTGGCCTCCCAGAGTGCTAGGATTACAAGCGTGAGCCACCGCGCCCGGCCCCTAGAGTTTTCCTTTAGTTACTATTGATTTACTTCTAATTTTAAGCTTTTGTTAATCTTCTGTTCATTCTTTAAACTTTTTAAAAGTAATTCTTATCTTTTGTTATTTGTAGCCTATAATTTTATTATCTTTTTATAATTTAATGTTTTTACCTATTTTAAATCATCGGCAAGAAGCATGAGCACTGCAAACCAGCTCTAAGGGTAGGACTCTTAAGACACTCCTGAGTTGCTGGTGTAGTGATCACAACAGTGGCCCTCCAGAATAGGTTAACAGATGCAAACTGCCCTAGTACAACCAGGTTATGGACAACAGCCCCATAACTCCTGGAACGGCCGACTTCACTTCAAAATCACCTAGCCCTTTGTGCAAGCAACATGGTCCCAGCTCAGGCCTGGGGCTTCCCCCTCATGGCAGTGGGTGGTGGGTCACCAGCTATGACCTTGAAAGGCAACAGAAATCTGGAATTTCTTCCATGGTACTCACCAGGCCCAATTTCAACAAATAAATACATTGCCTTGAATTCCCAATGAAGACTTCTGACAAAGCATGCTTGTAATGAAACTTGTAGGCACCTTCTGACCAGGCCTGGTACCTGAGCACCCTTTCTGCACTTTGGAGAGGGGAAGGAGCTAGCTAGAACGAGGAACATCCCTGCCTCAAGGTTTCATGGTGGGGTGGAGTCTTGACTTCCTCTGTGACCATCAGCTTCCCAGTGGTCAGGTGAAGGCTTGCCACCTGCCAGGCCCTGGGCAGCAGATGAGGCTGGTGGCAGGCACCTGCAGGTACAGGGATGCTGGCAGGGGAGATGTTCCCAGTCCTCAGAAGGGGGTCTGAGAGGAACCAATGGAGATGCATCAAAGGCAGGAGGAGGTTACTCTAAGAGGTGAGTTCAAAATACCCCATGCCAGAGCAGGAGTGACACTGAACAGCTAGGACTAACCTTCCCAGTTCTTGAGGGTCAGACTTCTGCACCACACTGCTCCCATGTGTCTTACCCCATCATCCTCTTTTGTTTACTACCCTTAGTTATTAATATTAAAATTTTTAGAATTTTCAAGGGAATTTGTGCTTAAGGGGCAGTGGTAGAAATCAGGTGATAAGCTCCTTCCTTTACTATCTGCAAAGGGTCGGGAAGAATCCTCAATGTCCCCACCACTGGTATCTGCACTTGTGCTGACCCAATGGTGAGCTCCTGGGGCAATACTTGTGTCTTTCCACCCTGGCACCCTTGGTCCCTTGCACCTGCACATCACACACAGAATTCACGTGCTAGAAGTGGTCAGAGTGTTGTGGGCACACACGGGAAAGAGGAATTTTAATGATAAACATCAGAGACTGCATGGAGTGGGTGGCAAAGAGCAAGGCCTGAGAAATGAGCAGAGTTTCAAGTGAAGGGTGTGACCATGGGAGGGGCTGAGGGAAAAGCAGGATGTGCAGAGCAGGTAACAGTGAGCAGAACAGACCAGCTCCTTCTGTGGTCCTCTGCTGTTGCTCCTCACAGACGAAAGGATCTCTACTTAGCTGTGCGTCCCTCAGTGCCAAGGTGAGGCCACACATGCTGCGGACCATCACTAGGTGAGAGGTAAGGCTGGAAGGGTGGGTGGAATCTAAATGCTGTGGAGTGCCATGGCAGACTATATACCAACAATGGCAAATCATCCACCCCATATGCTCTTCTTATCATGTGACTGGCACCCCACTGAGAGGTGTTATCTGTTTCTCCCCTTTGTGACTACAGCCAGCGTGAGGCCATGTAACTTCCAGGGCTCGCCATGAAAGGAAATACAACTCCCACCCTGAGAGCAAGCCCAAATCAGCCCACAAGACAAACTGCACAGAGACACATGGCATAGAACTGCTGATGTCCCAGCCAGCTGCAGTGTGTGTGGAGATGCCTCAGCTGGTTCCAGCCTGGGATCCAGCCTTGGGTCTACCCAGCTGAGAACTCAGACATTATGAATCCCTGACTCATCAGAAAATGGCTGTTTTGTGTCACCAAGTTTTGGCTTTCATATTAAAGCAGGATCTTGAATGCTGTTTGAAGAAGTTTGAGTGACTGGGGTTTTTATTTAGTGACAATTGCTACGGTTCATAATTCAGAAAACCAGGCTATTACTTCATGCATTATAGGTGGCTGATAATCATGAAAATGTTTGTAAGTGGACCAAAAAAAAAAAAAAGCATGCTCCTTTCAGCATCTAAAAGTGGTAGCCTGAGGCCCGAGCCAGGGAAGGCATGTGTAGGAACTTCTGAAGGATTCCGTTCTCCTTCCTTGCCTTTCCCACAGCTGCTTCAGGTACTCTTGTGGCACTTACTATATGCTGGCCACTGGGGTAAAGCCTTGAGGACTGTGTCCCAGAAAGCAAATGAGAGGCTGGGAGGGAAAGTTTCCTGGGAACTGCTGGGTCCACTCAGCCTCAGCTCTGCCTCTAGAGAAAAGCTGCTGGCACCGGTCGAGGGAGGCCCTGAGAGCTTCTCTGAGAGGGTGGGCTCCATCGGGGAGGGACTGTGGCGCTGTCTCGGCCACATTTGCCTCCTGGATGCTACACCTGATGTTGAAGCCCTGAGCTTGCTGATCCCCTGGTATGGTAGTTCTTTACCTTTTCTTCACCCATCCCCACCAGAAGAGAGCTCACCTACTCCATTCTCACTCAGAAGCTCTGGAGAGCATGTATGGTTCCTGGGCAGCCCTGACTGCCTTCTCATAGCACCTAGGTATGATTGGGAGGGCTCAGGGCTGCCAGGCCCCTCACCCCTCAGACCAGACTTGCCCGCCGCCTCTGTCCACCGCCCACCTGGTCTCGTACCATGATGCAGGCATGGGCCTTGTGGTAGTAGGAGGCATGCATACTCTGGAACCGCTCCTGGCCAGCCGTATCCCAAAAGTCTGCAACGAGAACACAGCTCTGACTGCCTGATGGGGGCTGGAGGGCAGAGAGACATACACGCCCTGAGCATTTCTGTGCAGAGCTACAACACACATGTGGCACAAACCACAGCGCATGTTGTGTGTGTGTGTGGGGAGCACAGGGAGGAATGGAGACCACACAGCTCCACATCTGTGTCCTCAAGACACAGTACACCTGGGTGTGCTTTGAGAGGTGTGTGTACCAGTGTGCAAGGGAGGACATGGGACAGGGACCAGGAGGAAGGACAATACAGAGAGGAAGCCTCAGGAGGAAAAGGTAGGTTCCCCTCATTCCCACACATAAGGTGCAGGCCCCCAAAACTAAGCTGACTTCCCATGTGTGCTGACCACAGATGGTAGACAGTCAGGCAGGCTGAGAGACCTGGCTAAGGAGAAGGTCAAAACCCTGTGTGGAGATAACGTTTTGACTACATTTGTTATTTCTTTACACTGGCTGAATGAGAACCCCTGAAACTAGGAAAGCTACTGCCTTGTCAAAGGCCTCTCTCTGTTCTTCTTCCCTCTAGTAGGCACAGCTTACTGACTTCTGCTTTTCTGAACTCTGCCCTGCACACTGGTCCTGGCCTGGACGCCATGTCAGAGGGTTAGAACTTGGCCCCTGTGTGCCTCATTCTACCCTCCCTGGCCTCCTGATCTTGGGGTTTTCCTGATCACCCCTCGATCCTGCCTGGGGTCTCATTTCTTCCCCGACTCTCTCCCACGGACCTTTTCCCATCTCCCCTCCTCTCCCATTTCCTCCCCCTTGAGAGTTGGCATGGCCTGGCCCCACGATGCTCACCCACAAGAATGGTCTTGCCATCTACCGTGGCCGTGTGCTTATACAGGGTCAGGGCATACGTGGACAACTGCTGTGGCTGACTGCATTCAGGTTAGGGAGCAAAAATCAATAAAAGGTAAGGTAAGGAAGAAGTGGGCAGCAGGGGTGTTTGGTATGATGAAAAGGATCCTCTCCTTCCTTTTCTTTTTGTAGTTATTTAGATTTTAAATGAAATGAATGCTGCAGACAGAGGATCAGCTTCAAATATCACTGCATAAGCTCCACGGAAGGGTGGCGGGGGGAACCAGGAGTGAGTCCTGGTCATCTAAGTCCGAGGTAAAACAGAATTTTACAAAGGAAGTGTCATAAACAGTATCATGTAGTTGGAAATGCTAATTGTGGATGCTCCAGCTCCTTCACGGATGGTGCACTTGCAAGCTAGAAAGGAAACTCTAACCCTAGGTAGCAACATCATCATTCTGGAGAAAAAAGCTCCTACAAGCCAGATAACTGACAAGCTGTTTATAAAGTGTAGTTTGCCTGTGTATGAAACCCTAACAAAGGCCTGGGGGAATGATGCCCACTGAAGCTGCAAGATGCCAGATGGCTTAATTACCAAGGACTGAGACGATGCAGGTGTGCTGGGTGCACAGATCACTTGATATAAGGTGGGGCAAGATCTACTCAGATCCCAGGGTGACTGCCATCAGCCTTGGGGTGATGGGCCTATGGCAGGGAGCAATAGGGTCCAGGGGCTCTTCTTACCTATGGTTCTCAGTGGATCTACTGGGGAAGCCTTTTAAAAACCTCCCAGTTGCTGGGAGGAACTCACTCCAAACCTGCACAATATAACAATTCATGGGACAAAGGAGGGACTGGCACCTCATATTTTACCAAGTTCATTTATATCAGAGATTTTTTAAATATCAGGGCCCAAGCTTTGAGGTTAGAGAGGCTAGTGACTTGCCCAAGATCAGAAGCTACTAAGGAGGAGGAGGAACTGGAGTTTGAATACAGGCATGTGATCCAGATCAGGTGTTGTTAGCTATTCTACTGCCTTCCTAATATAAAACAAATCCAAACATGAGTAAGTTCCAAAATGTACAGCACTGATTGTGTGATGTTACGTGGGTCAATTGGCAATAAACCAGTGTGAATGAAACCTGTATATTCACTTATCCATCCCTGCCTGGACTGCTGGTACAGAGGGGTAGGCAGTAGGGTAGAGATACATGAGTGTAGGAAGACCCCAGGAACAAGGGGCATTTCAAATCTTGAAGGATACAATCCATCCATGAGAAATCTCTCCATGAGTCTGTAAGGAGAACATGCACAGTGGTCAGGTGGCATCCCTATCTCCCCCTTCCCCCTAGTTTATCACCCCCAAGCTGACAACCTAGAAGCCACTCCTCTTCCCCATTCATTCCATAGCCCATTTCCAGGTCAAGCCCAGAACCTGGGAATCTCCATTATCAACCCCTCATAACAACAGCTTACGTCACTGTGAGTCACAGGCCAGCCCATGTGAAGCTCTCAGATCCGTTGTTTCCACCTCAACACAATACTGCACATAAAATTATCCCCACTTTATGCACAGGAAAACTGAGGCCAGGAAGCCTGTGCCCTGTACCCAAAAGCCATTTTCCCCAAATTCTGCAGATCCTTTGATGGCTTTGCTCAAATGTCACTCAAGTAGTGAGACCATCCTCGGCAACCCTGCACTTCACATGACACCAGCTGAAATATTAAGTATTTTACTTATTTGCTGTCTTTCTCAATTTAAATGGAATGTCCATGAGCGCTGGATTTGAATTTGTAGTTCACTGCTGCAACCCCAGTGATGAGGACAGAGCCGAAGGCACAGCAGTGCTCACTTGGTATTTGAATGGATGAAAGTGAACAGTTAATAAACCAGATTTCGTACATATCCCTGAATCCAATGGAAGAAACACATCCTTTTCTGGCTTTCATAACCAATGACCACCAATTAGACCATATAGTAAATCTAAAAAAGAAAATACCCTCCCCTCAAATATGTCAGATCATGTCATCTCACCATAACGCAATTAAGTTATAAATAGAAAATCCAAACTAAATTTCAACAACCCTATATTATAAAATTAAGAGATAACCAGGCCAGGCGCAGTGGCTCAAACCTGTAATCCTAGCTCTCTGGGAGGTCGAGGTGGGCGGATCGTTTGAGCTCAGGAGTTCGAGACCAGCCTGAGCAAGAGCGAGACCCCATCTCCACTATAAATAGAAAGAAATTAATTGGCCAACTAATATATATAGAAAAAATTAGCCGGGCATGGTGGCACATGCCTGTAGTCCCAGCTACTTGGGAGGCTGAGGCAGCAGGATTGCTTGAGCCCAGGAGTTTGAGGTTGCTGTGAGCTAGGCTGATGCCACGGCACTCACT